>JABEXW010000494.1:0-80029 GCA_013266185.1 Fusarium sarcochroum | reverse complement strand
CCCAAGTCAATCGCGATTGACTCGGCAAGCAGCTTGGCGACCGATGATCTGTACGACGTGTATGTTAAGAAGCTGAAAGCCCTCGAAGACAAGAAGACAGGATCTCCGACACGACATTCGTCAAAGCTAGTCAAGAACGTAGTAGACTACGTGCGCGTCCTTGAGGAGAGAATTCGACGCTTGGAAGAGAATCAATCTCGACAACAAACCAATGATACCTCTAGCCCTGATTTGGTAGACGGCAGTTTGCCTTCAGCCGTTGGAGGAGCAGACTACCTGACTGGTGACCCTAACAAGACGGGGTCGGAGAATCAGTCTTTGGAAGTAAAGTTCTTCCCTTCGGCGACCGAGTTCAACCGTCAAGGAAAATACACACCCAGCTCAGAGAAGTCAGATTCTTTTAGCTGCGAGACTGATCATCAACACTTCTTACGCGTCCTCTTTAACCGAGCTGAAGGGGCGGTGCAGTCGCAACCCCACGGCCATCATCGACCAAACGCTAACGAGATTGATCTCGTTGGCCTGCGTATCCATTCCGATCCCATTGCAGAGTTTCTAAAAGCTGAGGGCGATCTATCCACCAACCTCCAGCCTTCACTGCGCATGAAAAAGCCTTTCAGACCACTGCTTCAGAACTTCCACAAGTTTAAAGCGCAACTATCTAAGCTAGAAAGGATGTTTACTCCTACCCATGAATCCAAGCTTTCCGAGCTGAATACAGATGGTACTCCAGCTGGCGAGACATTACCCTTCCCTGAAGAGGCGTCATACGATAGACTTGAAGCTCTGGGACATTTTAAGGAACTGATCTCTTTTATGACGGAATATCTGAGCAAACAAGTTCAATACTTGGATTGCATCAAAGAGGGGAAGGAGAGCAAAATTTCATTTGAGAACTTGTGGATGCTCTTTGACACTGGTACCACCATTTACTGCTCCTCACGCGAAAGCAAGCAGATTCGAGAGTACACGAGCCAGCCTCAATATGTTCCTCAAGCCTTCCGTGTTGTCGGCGCCGTAGGCGGTCTGCCTCTGACACCGTCGTTTGCGCCCAATATTGACGATTCACGAGGTAAAGCACACGCTGCTAAGTAGAAACATGGCATTGCTAACCCTCCTCCAGACTCCAGTACTCCGGTCTCGTCGTCTCGGCGCATGAAGAACATGTTCTCATCTCTTTATGTCTTTTGCTTTAACATCGACTTTGATGGCGTCAAGTATGGGGTTGTTGAGCAGATTTTCATGTTCAAACCCTTTCATGGACAAGTTGACATCCAAAGCCTGGAAGCTTACCCAGAACAGTTCCTTCGACCAGATAAGGCAGGAGATCATCCGATGCTTAATCTCTCGGAGAGAGGAGAACAGTTTATTGATGCTACATTGGTCTCGCATCTGGCTTACGAGGGTCTCACGGTAGGAAAGATTCGTGAAGAGGTATATAATTATCAGCCGACGGAAGATCTCTAGACAAGAAAATGCTAACCCAGATTTTATAGGTCGAAAGCGACGTGATAGTCGACTTCAAGCTAGCGTACACCGAGAAGCATGGGGTTTCTTCGGAGCCTAACGCCATAACCCCCAACTTCACCAGTCTTCAGGAGTTTTGGCCGGTTCCAGATGATGACAACATGCAAGAGCTGGCTAACCGTGGCTGTGGCATAGCAGTCTGCACCATCCCTGGATGCGGGAACGATGCATATTACTCCTCGCAGAAGACCCAAGTGGACAAGATCAAGGCCGAGGTCAAACAGTTGCTTGAAGAGTACGAGCCAGGCGATCAGAGGAGTGAAAAGGATCTCGCAAAGTTTAAACGAAACATGAAAAGCGAGAGACTCCTCCATCTCCTACCCGGAGTCGTTCCAGGATTTGCACTCAGAAACAAGACATGGGGTAGGTGATAGACATCTTGAGTGTTCAAGCTTTGATATGTACTGATCCAAAGTCCATAGTTCTCCTTGATCTTACACTTCTCAAACAGCCTGAGAAGATTGAAGATTGGAACCAGCTAGTTCTTCCTAAAGGTCACAGAGATATGGTACAGGCCATGGTTGAGACGTACGCCGAAGGATCCCACGACGTGTCATCGGCTCCAAAGGCTCGGCAAGCTCATGCAGCGATGGACATTGTGCGAGGAAAAGGTTTGTACAAGTTTAGACAGTGACGTTGGGTTACTAACATATCTGATAGGTAAAGGATGTATCATTCTTCTTCATGGAGTACCTGGTGTGGGCAAAACGTCAACGGCAGGTGAGTGTAAAATCTAGTAATAGAGGTGATATGATGCTGATGGGGCTGCAGAATGCATAGCCGCGTATACTGGTCGCCCCCTCTATCCAATTACATGCGGTATGATATGAGTAGCCATGTGACATTGTTCGCCTTGCTGACAAGTGTAGGGGATATTGGTTACGCACCGGAAAAGGTAGAGGAAAATATGGAGAAACACTTCAGACTTGCCCACAGGTGGAGATGTGTTCTGCTCCTCGATGAAGCGGATGTGTTTTTGGCAAAACGAAACGTGAGTGTCGAGACATGATTTATATGAAAGACTTGTTCCTAACATGAAGCAGAAAGCCGATGTTAAACGCAATGGTTTAGTGTCTGGTATGAAACAAACCTTGATACCGAGCTAAACATCCTCATTAATGATATACCGCAGTCTTCCTCCGCATTCTTGAATATTATTCCGGGATTCTGTTCCTGACAACTAATCGAGTGGGAGCTATTGACGACGCCTTCCGGTCTCGACTTCATCTAACACTGTACTATCCCAAGCTCAGTGGAAAGCAAACCAAGACCATCTGGAAGAACAACCTTGAGCGATTGAAGATCATCAATCAGAAACGCGAAAAAGAGCAAGATCCACTAATCGACTTTGACAAGAAGAAGATTCTCAAATGGGTTGAACTCAACTGGGAAACTCTGCAGTGGAACGGACGTCAGATTCGAAATGCATTCCAAACAGCCCTTGCCCTCGCAGAATTTGAGGCTAAGAACTTTGGTGACTCTCCACCTGAGCCCACGTTGGAAGTCAAACACTTCCTTACCATTGCTGACGCAACCACTCGGTTCAACGAGTATCTCCTTGCTACACATGGTTTTGACGAGGATGAGACTGCCAGACGTGATAAGCTTCGGACAGTGGGCTTTACTCCCATGACTAGAGTCAAGGACTTACCGGAATCTAGTAGTTCTGAGGACAGCTCAGATGATAATGAGGATGATCTGTCTGACGATAATGATGAGTCGGACGCTAAGCAAAAGAGAAAGTCCAAGTCGAAGTCCAAGGACAAGAGAAAGAAGAGTAAAGAAAACGATGAAACAGAAAGGAAATTGAGAAAGAAGGAGAAAAAGGCTTCTAAGAAACGGGCCTTGGCTGATTCCGAGGAGGATGATGACGATGAGAGTGAGACTGAAAACACGGCAGCTGTTAAGAAGCGAGAGAGGAGAAAGAGTAACAAGTGAGCTATTCCGATTTGCAACCAATATCTAACAACAAGGTACATTTATCTCCAGTATGTAATAGAGGAGGGCTTAGTGATTCCCCATGCCTTGTCCAGGACCTCCACTACCTCATCCGGCAACGGACCCTTTTCCAAGTTGTTCAGGTTACTCTCGAGCTGACTCAGAGAACTGATTCCAATTACCACTCCATCATTACCGTCCTTGACCTTGAGCTTGCTATGATGAACCAACCACCTGAATGCAATCTCCAAAAGAGTCAGGTCCAACTTCTCAGCGACCGGCTGAATGACCTTCAATGCCTCAAAGTTATCATCCCTGAAATACCTATCGCGGTACATCGCTCCGAATCCTGTATTAGAGCTGGAAAACCGGCCGCCATCATCTGTGAATTCCTTGCTCTTATACCTTCCACTGAGTACGCCTCCTGCCAGTGGGTTGTAAACGAGAATATCCAGACCAAACTTGCGACAACAAGGGACCAGCTCTTCCTCGATGGCGCGAGTCAAGCAGTTGTACATAGCTTGGTAAACGCTCGGCTTGACCCATCCTTGCTGGTTTGCAATAGTACAGAGCTCAGCGACTTCCCAGGCTGCGTAGTTGCTCAGACCCAACTTCTTGAACTTGCCCTCTTCGTACAACTCATTACAAGCCTCCAGGGTCTCCTGGAACGGGACGGAACGATCTGGCGCATGCAAGTAGAAAATATCCACGCTATCCGAGCCTAGTTCGCTCAAACTCTTGTTCAAGTTCTCCCTAATGACAGCTTTGGAGTGGTCGCCGGGCTTGTAAGGATACCATTTTGTAGCCAGAGTAAGCTTGCGTTCGCGCCAGTTGGTACGCTTGGTCCAGGCTTCTTGTTTTCCACCAACGTAGGTACGGGCAGTATCAACTTCGTTGTAACCTCGCGATTGCAAGTAGTCGAGGCACTCGTTGAATTTGTCCAAGGATGTGATGCGGGTTCCGTCAGCTTCGGATCCTTCGGGGCCGAAGGTTAGAAGGCCTAGACTGACGCGGGGCTTGTCTGGCATGGCTGTTGTCTCTTTGACCAAGGGGTAGAATCGGCAAATAGCTGCTGTTGATAAAGCGGCTCGTAGCTATAGGAAGTTATGGTAAGAATAATTTGTTGATGTAGTATTACAAGCCTATATCTTTTAAACCAGCGAGATACAAGTCTTATGATACCCCTCTCGGAACATACCCACGCTACGTGAACCCCCAAACATCAATCGGCCATGGCAATAAGTAAATGCAAATCTCGGCAGGGCAGCCGTTATTCTACAGATAATAGTAGGTTTCCGCGGCAGGTGTCCCGTTGCGTATCACAAGCAAATATCTATGTTATCAGCAGCTGTTTATTGCACAGAATTGTATGTCAAGTATGTCAAACATGGTGAAAACAGCCTCTTTTTTCTACAAACGGAAGTCAGCTCGTGATCGAAGAATATTGCGGGGTACCCCACAGACACAGGGCAAGCTCTAACCAATTGTAAGTCCTCCTCAAGGTGCATCGGGTAGGCTAACCGATGGAAATTGCGGGCACGGCTCATGGACCCGAAAGTACAGATTCCGCCCTGATGTGCAAGCCGTCATTACAGTAATGGAATTCCATCTGAATGGTCCGGCTATGATCCGAAGTCTATCAAGCAAATCTACGTAGTTGCGGTTATGATCCGAGGTCTCAGATATCACGATCAGTCATGGGGTATAAACCAAGGCTCTATACAACTACGAATAGTTTATCATCTATAATTGATATACGCAACTGATCATCTAATTACTCCGTCTCTTTTTAGTTCCCAGCAATCATGACTACTTTCAACCCCCGTGACCTTGGTGACGTCAAAGTCACCGACCGCTTTGACCTCAGCAACAGAAACTACCTTATCACTGGAGGTGGCGGAGGCATCGGCTTCGCCTGCGCAAAGGCCATAGCCCAACTTGGTGGCAGTATTGCTGTCATCGATACAGCTCCCGAACCTGTGGAAGAATTCAAGACCCTAGGCGAGCGTTATGGCGTCAAGACATCATACCTTCGCGGTGATGTGACCAACCAAGAGTCTTTGGAAAAAGCTTTCACAGAAGCTGTTGAGTCTATGGGTGGCCAACTACACGGTGCTCTGACGGCGGCTGGTATTGTAATGGATATCCCACTGCTTCAGGCGGACTGGGAGGTCACTCAGAGGACACTCAACGTCAACATTATGGGCACATACTGGGTAATCAAGCTTCTTGCCCAACATCTTGTCGACACTAAGACCCCTGGAAGTATCGTCGCCATCGCCAGTATCAACGGACAAGGAATGTACGTTCCAGTGCAGCCAAAATCAGCATATAACGCCAGCAAGGCTGCTATCAAAGGCCTGATGGGTCCACTGGCGGGAGAGCTTGGCCAGTATGGAATTAGAGTCAACTGTATTTCACCAGGTGAGTCAGTCAAAATCACTTTTGAGGGGCGTCATTAATCATTATGTAGGCGCCATCCAAACCCCTCTTCTGGCCCGCTTGCAAGGAGAGAAGCGAGCTATTCTTGATTGGTATCAGGACGGCGCACCTGTCCAAAGGCTAGGCGTACCGGAAGATCTAACGCCTATGGTGTGCTACCTACTGAGTGATGCTTCTTCCTTTACGACAGGCGCAGATATGTTAGTCACAGGTGAGTTTTAGTCGCTGCTGAACTGAAGGCCAAATTGCTAATCGTTCCCAGGGGGCCTTCATGCAGGAACAGCCTTGAAATAAAGGAACGGGGTATGCAGGACCTCGTATCTTATTTGAGGCTAACACCACAATTAAGTAGCAGTCATAGGATTAGGGTGTACTCATACAAAGTGGGTAAAGCAGGACTAGGTCAAAATAAAGATAGCGAAAGTACCTTTCCTCGATTCAATTCATGGCTGAACAGATCCGAGTTGTCAACAATGGACTGGAACCAAGAATACGCATACAATAAGTGCTGTAGTATCCCTTAACCATGTCTTTGTAGTGTCTGTCTCACTCCTCTAGCCGTAACAGCAACAGCCTTACCAGTCTCATTCACGTCAAACACGAAGTCATCAAGTCCAACATTACCATATGCCGGCTCACCAACACTCCCCCACGCAGCGCAACCACCCATCCACGGCTTGTTTGGCTGTAAGAAGCTACTCTCGTTTGTGCCAGGACCGTAGACACCCCTGAAAGCCACTTGTCCGTTTCCATGCAAACCCACAGGATAAAGACGTAATCTTGCTCCGGGACTTGCGCTCGTCGGTGACTTATCAGAACTTGAAAGTGCCGCATAGTAGGATACGAGCAAATCGAGGTCTCCCATGGTCCAATTCTGCACTCCAAGACCCAAATGACCATCCAATCCGACTATTGTGATTTTCATTCCCGAACCGTCAGATGCGGAGTATGTCCCCGCCAGGTTGCGTGTGACTTGCTCAGCAGCGGCAGCTTCAAAAGCGGGGACTATCACGTCGGTTATCATTTCACTAATGATGCTCAGTTCCTGAAACCTCGTATCAGAGCCATCAGTGCGCGATCTACCAGCCTGTGTCACGGTGAAGCCAAGGCCGTGATCGGGAGAGAGTGCAATTTGAGCATAGTAGGCGCCAAGGCCACCGTTCTTGGTGTATAAGTCAAGAAGACGGGTTGGTGTTTTGTCCGATGATGACTGTGTTGACTTCGGAGCAGGAAGCTCCATTCTTCGAATCTCCCAGGGCATGCCAACAGCGAACCGCAGGTCAGGCGTATTTGATATGGGCTTAAGCCATCGACGAGTTGACAGCTGGGAAAGAAGAGAAGAAGCAAGAACAGATTGTCCAATGGCAGCCATATCAGCTCCACTCGAAAACATAAATCCTTGACTAAGAAGTATTAGCACCGCATGATCGCATAAATGAAGATATCAGGAACTTACGCGGACGAAGTTGTGTCTCCTACGTCAACGTTCCATCGGCTTTCATTCACATCACCAGGAATTATCGCATTGATGTCCGCACCAGCAGATGGTGTCGACAAGTACGTCGCATTCAGCTTAAGTGGTTGCCGGATGTATTTGTCAAAAACTTGGGGAAATGTCTTGTTGGTGATACCCTCCAGCGCATAGGCGAGGATCTGAAAGGCGGCATTTGAGTAAATCGGCATGTTGTATGGTGATGTTACTGGATGGAGGGTTTTGAAATCTTTGAAGAACTCTATGTTTAGACGTAAGCAGCTATATCGAGCTATACAATGGTAAGCTCATACCTTTTCTGGAGCACGCGCGCAGATCTGGACCAGAACCACAAGCAGGGATCTCTTTAGGTGACAAGGTTGGCAGGCCGAGCATTTCCAATGTCGAATGGCTGCTGTGAGACGATATGTCTTCTAGCGAGACTTTGGTCTCTGTTAGTCTGAAAGTCAAAGTTAAGAGGAATTTAAACTCACAATCTTTGAAGAGGCCAGCTTGATGGCCTGCAAGTGCTCCAAGAGTTATGTCATGCCATTGTACCTGGTCAACATTGTTGTCACTAACGACTGGCGAGGCAGCAAGCTCTGGCACCCATCTCGTCACAGGGTCATTGAGATACTCAAAGCAAGCTGCAGCTAGAAACGTGTAAACTGCAACAAATTTGGAAACACTTCCTATGCGGAACACAGTATCTCTATCAAGAATACCTTTGGTAAGGGAGTCTTCGATCTCAGGAGCAGCGTAACTATAGTTGAAGAGAATGTGATCGGCAGAGAAAACTTCAAGATGGAAGGATGCGTTGGAAGGTCCAAGTGTACCCTGATCGAGGGCTTTGTTCAAGTGATCTTCTAGTCTTCCAATGGCTTCGGCGATAATAGGAGACTTGTGAACATGGACTGGAACGGGGTACACGGGGCCCCAAAGAGGACAGTCTGGACTCATCTGTGCTTGTGCTGGGTGACATGCCGTGAAGGGGAAGAGGGCATAAGTGATGAGTTTGATCATATTGACATTGATGTTGAGCAAGGCTAACAGTGTGATAATTGATTTTGCTTGGGAAGGAAGATTTATGTGAACAAGTAGAAATCATGAACGTAGACGACTTGGCTATAAAGGCCGAGCAATGCAATGATTATATACCTGTTCCATTGATTGATCAACATGTTGATTTATCTTTCTACCGTGGTCATATAGTAGGTACTATATTGTGTTCAGCGTGGCTTCGATGGCCACATACAACCAAACATAGCAAGCTCAGCCTATTAGATCATCCTTATTGGTCTGGTCGCCTAATTGTTGCAGATTAGCGTTAACATGTGAAATGACGTCGAAGCAGTCAGATTTCAGCCTCATCCAATTGCAATATGGTTCAATCGCCATGCTAATCCCATTGGTCGAGTCGCTTAATCTTCGTCAGCCTGGCTGAGCTAGTTATTGTGGAACACTGCCATTGCTGCATCAGCAATCACCTTCCCTCTTCTGACCTTCATGACAGACAATATGACCTTTCTTCATGTCTTACTGTGCGCTGATACTATTGCCTAGTTTCGTTTCACTGCAGAAGACCCTCACGTCGCGCAGTATGTCTACACGAAAACGTGCATTCCACCCGAGGACGAAAACAGGATGTTTGACATGCAGGTACGTATGCTTCTTAGCAACATGATACTTGGGCTGAAACTCGCATTGATCGGTGGCTAAATTGTTGTAGAGTCCGCAAAGTACGATGCGATGAGAAGAAGCCTAATTGCAATCGCTGCATCTCCACTGGAAGAAAATGTGACGGATACATATCACAAAATAACAACAGTGACATCCGTGCACCGTTCCAGAACTCTGAGAGATCTAGATTGGTCGAAAGGCAATACCTTGTGGGTGTTCCGCAATCACCAGCTATCCTCCTACCCAAGAAGAACGACCAGGAATTACGAAGCTTCCGCTTCTTTCTCGATGTTTCAACATCGGCCTTGTCTGTCGTCTTCGATGACGTTTTCTGGAGAACAGATATTCCGCGCACTTGTCACTCGGATGCCGCCATTTGGCACGCTGTGGTGAGCTTGGGAGCTGCACACGAGACTTTCATTACAAAACAGTCGGCGCCAACTACCCACCGATATTCCACCACAGAATTTGCGGTCCATCAATACAACAAAGCTGTCCGACATCTTATACACGCCCCATCATCACGGATTTTGCCACAGGAGAAATGGCGAGCAGTAATTGCCAGTGTATTGTTTACGTATCTGTGTAGTATCCAAGGACTACATTCCCAGGCTACTATCCACCTTACCGCGGCCAAGGGCCTTCTGGACGAGTTGCATCAATCTAATAAAGGTCTTCCGGGAGAGCCAAATTCTGTCAAAACGCCGAGCTTCTTGAGGGTCAGCTCGGTACCTTACAGCACAATTCTCTGCATGGTTGCCAACCTCGAAATCCAATCACAAGCACTGCATAGCCCTGAGGCCAGCAAAGCGTCAAGATTGTTCAGTAATGTCCAGCCCTACATTGCTTGGAGGTTCTACACGGCTCCGACAGGTAGCAATCCCTGCCAACATGGTAGATGCTCCCCATCTCGTGCAACACCAGCAGCGCTGTTGAGTGCCGGGAGGGCATCTCAATCTTTGCTGGATGCCTTGATTCGCTTATCACAAGAGGACGCACCTGATTATGACCGTTTGATCAAGAACATCAATAGCGACAAGGTAGAAGAAAGCCTTGAAAAGCACAAACAGACCTGTTCTCGCGCTTTCTGGGAGTTGGATAAATCTATCTCCAATTTTATCCTTGACACGGAGGGTGCGTGTTCATGTTTCTCGGCTATACCTAACAATACTTTGCTCTCATCCTCAGGACCACGTTTTTCAGTATTCGAGCAAAGCAAAATGGCCATCGACGCCCTTCGAGTTTTCCACGGGATCTGCACCCTTCTGTTGTATGGCAACACTTTTAACTCCGAGCCTTCGAATCCTGAGTCTCGACTCCGTAAACCTCAAGCGGACGTCATCTCATCTATATCGACCATATTAGACGTCGCAGAACAAGTATTACAGAAACAAAAATTGCTCAAATCACTTGAGAATTCGTTGAGCTTCATCCCAAAACTTTCGATAGCCCAACCACTATTTGCTGTTGCCGTCAATGGGCCAACCTTGACGTTGAGACGACGTGCGATTGAGTTACTCAAGACTTACCGCCGGCGGGATGGCCTATGGGACACTGGACTTATTTCATCTGTGGCCAAAGTTCTCTTAGACCGAGAAATTTCCATGGTTGAGGAAATGAATAAAAGAGAAGCGGCTCAAAAAATGCCTGGTGCTTCTCAAGATCAACTGAAAAACATAAAACAGATATGGGGATTAGATAAGACATTAGACGGCGCCGGATCTATACCGCCAAACTGCCAGGTGCGCTGGGCTGTTTTGACATTCACAGGATCATTTTCAGCAAGGATGGAGATGAAAACGCTGGCGGAATGGATTGCAGATAGGTCTGGCTGGAAAACATCGTTGACGTGGTAAAAGATGACCATTCTCCATAGTTAGTGTCTTGGATGCAGGTCCCAATATGGGTGAGAATAACGACATTTATTCACGGATCTTTCAACAACTCTATATCTCGATTTAGTAGCACATGGGAAAGGGACCGAGAAGGCGTCGCCGACGAAGCCCCGCAACTCAGTCGCTATCATCACCGTCCTCATCAAACTCCACCCGCAGCCCATAGATCTTAGACGCCCCCTTGAGGACCGCATTGCTTATACCATCCTGAACAACCAGACCATTGAACTCATACGCTGCCATTCGCATAAGCTCCTTTCCGTTTCCCTCTGGGTCTTCGCAGAAGGTTGAGAGGATATATCCGATGACAAATGGAAGCTGGTTCTCCCTTTCAATATACGTCGGACCGTTTAAGCGCCTCAGCACAGGGTCGCAGACTTCTTTGATACGACGCAGGAATTTCCACGTCCATCGATGCATAAAGAGGTAAGGAAACGAAAACTCGAGTGTCTCGGCCGTTAATGCCAATACAAGTGGTTTCAACAGTTCGGCTGGCGTCAGCTTGCCCCCCTCTGCTGCCTTCTTGTGCTGCTTCGCTTGAGACCTTCCCTTCAAGTCTCGCGAGCCATCCATCTGACTCATAACAAGAGTATGATCCGCATCTGATCCTTTTTGTTGGAACTTACTACGAGAGATAATCTCGTCGACGTCCTCTGGTGAAAGATTGACCTGCCCTGACCCTCTCAAATATCTCTCAATGAACATTGTCGATACTGGGGCGCCATCTTTGATGCCACGAGGTCCAGAGCGAGAAGCCCTATCCTGATGCCTCTTGGGCTGACGTAACAGTCGACCTTTGTGACTGGTGATGGCAGAAGCCGAGTAGCCCATTTGAAGTAAGAATCTTTTGAGATACTCGTCTTTGTTCTTTGGTCGATTTCCCACGAATATACTGGACTCGCCCAGTAGACTTTGCACCACGTCCATATCTTGCCAATGACCTTGAAGTAGACCTTCCTGCAGCAGGGCATTGTACAAGTGCGCGGGATAAGTGATTGATCCCCAAGCATTCATGACAGAGATGCTAATATCGTACATTCCAGCGCGGTAGTGATACAAAAGGAGGCCGCTAAGGATGGGTGAAAGGATCAAGATGCGGTATCTTTGGGAATCTGTCACCGATCTTCCAGATTGTTGGGCAATCCTCTGCTTAGCAAGAAAGACTGGATCTTCTCCAAGCCAAGCGATAGACTTTTCAAATTCTCGCAGTGCACGTTCATTCGAAGCGGGCCAGTTGTCTATTTTGAGGTTCTCATGGAACTTCATGTGGAGATTAAGTTCGTTGCGCATCGCATTGGTATGCGTGGACAGTGTTTCGAAAGCACAGGCCGTATCCTCTCTAATGATGTGGTGAACGTCCAGAAGAATCTGGGTAGCATAAACCAAGTAAAAAGGGAGTTTGCCCGTCTTGTCCAGCTCACGGAATCCACGGATGAATTCATCCTCAACTGGATAGCCGGGGACAAGGCGTGCAAGTGTGACAGCTTCAGTAAAGAACTCTGCGAGAATTACTTGATCTTCGTTGAACTTGGCGTGTCCGTTTTTCTTGGATCGATCGCTCTTGGGATCATATGTCCCAAACATACCCTCTTTGTAAAGCGGTAGGTGATGAGGAGACAGAACGTTCACCAGGCTTCGTAGGATTATACTGGCGTTCAAAAAGGTCTTGTCTGCGACATCGTACAATTTCTCGTTTCCACTCTTGGGACCCCAAGAGAGAGCTTCGTCCTCGGTGAAACCTTCTTGAATGGCACACATGAGTGAGAACCTTTCCGCAACGGCACAAGCTCCACCGTGATCTTCAAAGATGGGAAGAACTTGGTCCATGAGATTGCGGGCTAGGTCAATACCAGTATTGGTCGCGAGGGCTGCGTTGGCCAGGTCGAAGAAACCATCTTTGTAGTTTGACCAAATCCATTCGATGTAGGACCTGATGTTGTTGAGGTCGTTTATCATGACCGTGTATGCCACCATAGCATCGTAGAAAGATTTTTGCGCCTCGGCCTCGTAATTGTTGTTGTCGCCCTGTGCCTTTTCGGGTCGTACGAGGTCAGGAGCATCCATAAACTCTTGAGATGGTTCATAGACGTTGAGTCCGCTAAAGCGGTTGCTCAAGTCATCAAACGAGTCGAATGAGGGGGTTTCAGCAGGCATCTTGGGCCGCAGAACACTCCTGACCTTTTCCAATACACCCACAAAGTAATTATGAGTGGTATCAGAGTCCTTATCCGGCGTGACACCATGGTCAGTCATCTGAGAGCTAAACTTGGATCTCATATAGATGACTCGATCAATGGTCTCGGCGAAAGAGCTAGGGACTGAGATGAGTGGCTTAGTAGAGGCTAAGATGTATTCGGCCAACGGGATGAAATCCTTGATTGCAATGATGTACTTGGGAGTCGTATCCAGAGGGACACTTTGGGCAGGCTGCTTCTTCTTCTTGGCATCTTTCCTGGCCTTGCCCTTGGGGCGACCTGCGCCCTTCGACTGGGTAGTGCTGGACGTGAGTAAATCCGCAGGATATCCGCATACTTTGGCGGTGGAGGCGAGCCAAGCGGCGACCGAGTCGGTGTCCGCTTTGTACTGTTGGTACGCACTACATAACGGTCCTGGAAGCATCTTGACAGACTACTCGTGGCCAGGCGTCGTTCGAGTTGTGATGCCAGACTAGGGAGGTTCGCAGAAGATATTGTTGGTTGTTGGGAGGACTACTGTTGCCCAGCCACAAATGAGGTTGCTCAACAAAATCGGACGATGTCACGTGATACTTGAATCCCCTCACTTTATCAATTAGCCTTCACGAAACATTAGAACTCATTAATTCAGATTAGATTCAGTTCATTAATCTATCAGGTATATATCTGGCTTCTGAGGAATTTTCCTCTAGCGGAAACCGTGACCCCAAGGAAGACCCAATGGGTTCACAACGCTCGTGTCCCGAGACGTTCCATTGCCCTGGAACCTTCCCTTCTGGGTGGTAAAGTTCTCGATAGTTCCCAAGTTCTTGATCCTTCCAAGAAGAAGCTCAATAACACGGTATCCAGCTCCAGCAGTGTAGCCAGGGAGTTCATGGCCAGCAAGTTGAACCTCGTAGTAAGTCAAACCACGCTCATAACCCCACTGACCAACAGTTCCAGCCTCGCTGAGTCTTCCGCCATTGTATTCAGGGTGGAATGGCACGTAAAACTCCTTGTCTTGAGGGTACTTTTGGAAACCCTGCTTGCCGTGCCAAGTAGCGTTCTGCAAGGCGAAGAGAGTACCGTTGGGGGCAAGAAGGAAGTCAAGACGACCGACACCGATGATTGTGTTGTTGGTGTGCTCAATCACACGCTTGAGGACGTCATTCTGTGCGGGGGCAAGAGAGCTATCGCTGCGAGTGGAATTGCGGTCACCAAATCCAAACACGTTGTTTGGTGTGCATTGGTACCAAGTGGAATCAACGGGGGCATTGAGAGCCTTCTTCACGTCGGTGCGGTTGAAATAGACTTCAGCGCCGGGAGGAGTGTAATCACCCTAAAGGATCATGTTAGTCAATTCATATCAAAAGTAGTCAAATAGAAGAAACATACCGAGTTGACAATACCGAGTTGTCCATAAGGATGAGGGCAAGTATCAGTGATGTGGTAAATGTTGAAGCAGGGGTTTTGATCAAGAGCACCAGCATAAGCCCAATCAAAGATATCACAAGTGTAGTTGCTCTTTGGGTCCGTGTCCGCATAAGGATCGGGAAGGACAGGGAACTTGCCCTCAGGAGGAGGGAAAGTTCCGTACTTCTCAAGATACTTATCATACTTGCAGTGCTGATGAGTCCAGCGCAGAGCATTCAGGTAAGTCTGGTTAAAGTTGAAAAGGTTCTGCCAGTACTCGATGTAAGGGAAGATAACAGCTTGCTGCTGCAGAGTTCCGTCTCCAATGATGGGATCGTTGATGGCTACACCGCCGAGCTTGTAATAATCATCGTCGGCAGCGGTGATGAATGCATCGGCAATGTAGGGGACGTAGTAACCAGCATAGGATTCACCAGTGATGTAAGTAGTGGCGCCCTTGAGATCGAAGGTGTCGATAAAGTTTCGCCAAAAGCCGATGAACTCAAGACCAAGCTCCACTTCGTTTGTGATGTTGGGCTTGCCTTGGCTGTAGCCGACACCAACGGGCTGCTCAATCCAGATAACGTTGGTTCTAGTGATGTTAGTTCGAGCCTAAAGATTAGGCTAGATAATTGGGTCTTACAGGTTGGTCCAGCTGTACGAGTTTGGTGTTGGGGCAAGAGTTCCCTCCTGCCACAAGAATGGGCCATTCTCAGTCAACAATCCACTGAGAGAGCTGCATCCAGGACCTCCATTCAACCTTGATGACCTGTCAGCGCGGATACCCCGCAAATAGTCCGGGGTTAACTCACCAGATGACAACCTCCTCACCAGCATCAGGGTTGGTGCTAGGGAAGAACCAGAAATACAATTGCCGATCCTCATCAGGGTCTTGAGAAATGGGAAGTAAGCCAGCATACGACTCGCCAACGTCGAAATCGACCTCTGGAATGGCAGAACCGTTGACGACAAACTTTTCCGAGTGCTTGTTGAGAAACTTTGATTTAGCTCTCTTGCTCAAGGTCGGCTGCTCCGAGGGAACCGGTGCACGCTTCTGGTCATAACGTCTAGGATGAGGACGATTAAAGGCGTTGATAGCACCCTTGTTGAAAGCTGCCTGGGACAAGGTCCCAAAGGCAAGAAGAGCGCCGATCAAACTGAACCGCATTTTGGATGCTTACAGGAGAATGATGGTGCTGTAAGAACTGTATGAAAGGGTACGGCCGAACTTGGCAGTCTTTATAGAAATGTCGGAAACTCTCCTGAGTCCTGGACTACGTGGTACAACAGGTCAATTGCAATGATAGGTACTCCTCGCGTCATCTGCTGGCTGATGTCACCAGCCACGATTGAACGGAACAACGGCACTTAAAGATCGCGTGTTGGACCAAGCATTATTTTGCAACAAGTTCCCATCGGGAAGAACGGCATCTTACAGAGGTGTCCCCCAGTCAATCGGGAACTGCCTCATGAGGGACAGTGTGGGGACAAAAGTTCCGCCTCGGTAGAAGATCAAGTCTCAGATAAATATTGGAGTAGACCCGAGTGGCACTTTTGGTACACCTTCCTTTTCTGGTCGTCTTCTCCAACTGTGTCTCGTTACCCGGTCCATAACTTTCGGCAGGGATTGGCTTATCGGGGTCGGGTTCTTTTGTACCGCTTACTGAGGAGATGGCAGTATCTAGCTTGCTGATCCTGATTTACGGCAGTTGACCCCTCATTTTGTTCCACTGTAGGCCGACTTTACTTGAGGCAGACCCAGGTATTTCAAGTCGTCATCGTTAATATCACGCTACAAAAGAACAAGACGAAATCCCACCTTGAACCAACATCCATGCAATCACGGTGGGTCTTTATCAGTTATCACTTGAGTCTCGTGCGACAATTGACGATCACTGGGAGATTTGTAACCGTTATTCGACGGGCAAAACATGCTGACCCGCATGTAACGCGTAGGAGGGTTTCTTCCATTGTTGTTGCAGGGTAGTCAATTGACGCAAAATACGCGTTGAAACTGCATTCCTGCAAATGTCGGGGTATCAGCCACACTGCTATAAAAGACGAGCCGCATGCTCTAGTCGCTGTCATCATCCGCCAGTTTTTCCGAGCCAAGAAATCAGCTGTCGTCAGTTGTTTAAAAGCGGTAACGACCCCCGCCACCAGCGCAGCCACGCGGCTCTAGTCAGAACACCATCCTATCATAGATAAACTTCCCTAGTCTTTGAGATCTTGGCTGTCAAGTTCTTCGAGAACGCCACACCTTTCAGCACCTCACAATTGGGCGTTTCTAGCGTCATTTCAAAATGTGCCACTTTGCTGACCCGACTTGACCATACCCGACAATGTTGTGTCACTTCAGCCGTGAAACTCTCGGCTACAGTAGTTCTGTGAATCCGACTCGCTTCGCAATCGATGTTCCACTGTCTTTTGTGGTACTTTGAGCCTAACAATAAGGTTATTACGAATAAGCCAACGCCGAATGCTCCCAGCCTCTCCAATTTTCCTACGTGTCGATTGAGGGTTAGATCTAGCCCCCAATCGCATCGGCAGCGCGCCACGTGCTGATCGGGAACTTACTGGATTAGCTGCAGTTAGATCTTGACTTGTGAAAAGTTTCATTATCCGGAGCTGTAATCTTGGGTGGGAAATTAAAAGATTTAGGGTCGAAGATCAAATCTGTAGCTTTGTAGTACTAAAGGCGTTTTTTTATTTTTTTAAACGAATTTAGATTTATTGAAATAATTCGCTATTCAACAATTGCTAATCGATTGTGTCATACCCAGTTGGGCTCCTTCGCTTCTCAGAGCACACAATGTCTTGTTCGATCAAGTGATGATTTCGTAGAGTAATTATCACCAACTAAAACACCATTGCAAAGAGAGCTTGGCATCAAGATATGGTGCGACTAACGCGCGCGTGAGATTGTCTCTATTAAAGGTTCTGGAGCTATATTACTCATCGATGTCATGATTGGATTCTGAATCGAAGGATTACCCTGTAGAGATAAATTAAACAGGCTTATTATAGTTTCTAAACCCCGGTAGAGACTATTTAAAATAAATCTGAAAGTTTGAAATAGTAAAACCAGACGAACGATGATTTTAATTCCATTCAATGGCCTTTCGGGATTTCGAAACCAACATTGCGATCAGTCGCGGTGTAAAACACATAATCTGCCCAAAACGAACGACCGACACGTTTGTAATTCGATGACGTCACTCGGCTGTTCAAGCGGTCGTCTTATCAGCTTTTATCGATAGGTCTGCAAAATTACCATCCTTTCCAAGGAACCCACGTATCTATAACCGTGTCCGCCTCGTCAACAACATAGTAGACATAAAACGCCGCTGCTGTGATACATGCATGATTGCAGTACAGATTTACGCGTTGTCCAAGAGAAAATGCATCACTAACGTTGGCTCCAGGCTGACTGGTCCCTATGATGCCATGTTCCTGAGACAATCGCACAACGGACCAATCCGGCTGATCCGTGACACGCCCAAACCCCGGAAACGCGCTTGTTTCCCTTGACAGGGCAACAACACCTGCATTTACTAGAACCTCATTGCGCTCTGGATACACGCTGCATACCTCGGCAGCTACCCTGACAGCCTGGTCTGCTTCCGAGACGACAGCTGTCGAGACTTGTTGAAGATCGTTGGAGGGGAAGTTGCCTGAGGAAATTTGTTAGCAGACTGAAGATAGAAAGACATAGGGTTGCTTCGAGAAAGAGTATACTTACCAGCATGAAGTTCTAGTTCCACGTTTGCTGGCAATGTGGCCTTCAAGCTCTTGATGACATGGGCTGTTGGTGTAGCGCCAATCGACACCCAGAGCTTACGATCAGAGGGCAAGAGTCTTGCAGCGCCAAGAACTCCTGAAATTTCATCATGTAGGGTCTTTTCAGCCTCAGTAGTAGATCTTCCACCGTATGAGTGACCCGCATGGCAATAGAACCCGACTATGTTGACAGCATTCGACTTCTCTGCCTTGTCTACCAGAGGTTGCAGTGATGCCGAGCCGGTCGCGACCCCGGCTCGATGCGAACCGACGTCAATCTTTATAAAGATATCCCAAGCAGCTGTTTCCTTCTTTGCGAGATTTTCTAGACAGGCGATCTGTTGCTCGTTGTCGACCATGAGTTGTATGCGGATGGACTTGCGCAACTCGACCAGTGCGGGTAGGGCGCCGGGGTAAATGGGTAGACCGTATAGACACTGGGTGATAACGTGTTAGCAGCCTAGACGTGAAATCCAACTGTACAGATTACTAGATGAACTTGGGATTCAACTCACCTCGTCAAGAATGCCCTCTTTGACTAAAGGCAAAGCCCCTCGGATCTCAGCCAATGTCGAAGCTACAATGGAGCGGTATTTGCCATTTGCGAGCATCAACCTCGTTACTTCGATAGTCTAAGCTTTGTAAGCGTCTGATTCTGGGTATTCTAGACGCTGTTGCACTTCTCTGTGGGACAGTATCTTACCTTGAGTGTCTTGACGTGTGGTCGAAAGTTGATGCCGAGATCGGCAACATCTTGATGTAGTCGGGCGATGTTTCTCTTGATAACAGGAAGACTGACTATAAAAGATGGTGTAGGAAGCTGGGAGGCAGCTTTGCCAATGTAGGCTCGATGACGTGTCAAGGAGTGGTCCATTGGAGCTGTTGATGGTGACTTGAATGAGTGAAAGCGAAGCATGGGTAGGGCAGAAGACCACCGGCTTAGTGGTACTTATAAGAAGTACATTGTAGTCCACTCACATTGCGCGCTTAATTTGAACCCAAGACAGCTCCGCTCGTCGCGACACTCTGCTCTCTAACTCCATATCATCATCCAGCGTGCGGAACATCCCCATCAAATTTGTGGGATCTGTGTGGATTCGATGAACTATACTAAATGATAAACTCAGGATGACATTATTGAGTTTGGTGACATTCGAATATTGATGCCGAAGGGTGAGTCTGAGTTGGCCTGAACGAGGCGTTTGACAGTGGCGATGTTTGGCATGGCATAAAGCACTTTTTAATTTCCCAGCTGATCTCTAGTATGAGTAAGTAGATATAGAGATATCGCTCATCCTTCTACTTCAATACAAGGACGAGGTTTCCGTCTGGCGTTAATGTCGGCTGGCCGTGATTCGTAGCGCCACGACTCCGATGGTGACTGGCTTGGAGGCGCAAAAGTATCACGAATGAGCATTTCTTAATTGGTATAAGTTATGATCTGTTCTAGCTAGCAGATATCACGAGGCCTAGCTTGCACAGCCATCCTTGTTTCGCTCATATTGTGTCTTTATGGCCCCCTCAAAGTAGACTAACGGCGGAAACGCACCACATTGGCTGGCTTCAACCCCTCCTATCTCACCCCCTCGTCGCCTCATCCGTGTTGAAGATAAATCGCCAATCAAAGACGTTTGCGCCATCCCCAGATTCGCGGCAGCCCAGGCTTATCTATGGCTATCTTTTTCACTATGGTGTATCCGCTTCCCCATGGGCAGAGTGCCTCCGGGTTGTTAGATATCCCAGGAAACCTTGTGTGGCGGAAGATGAGATAACGTATCCCCGTAAAGCCCTGGAGCGGTAGCTTCGGTTGCCACGGGGGAAGCGGAGATGTGATACACGCTTGATTTGATACAGCGTTAAGTGAATTAACCTTGCTGGTGTAACTATATATTGAAGCCAGGGTTTTTAGCAGCCATTCATCCCATTCTCATTTTGTTTTCTCAATCCTCTTTCCTATTTCCTACAATCTTTGTAGAAAACCTCAACCTACCATACTAAGTATCATGACACTCAGTGACACAGACGTTACCATGACCAAGAAGAAAGAGCATCTTCCCGAGGAAGATGCAGGACTTGGTCAAAGCAGATCAGTGACAGGTAGGAACCACCCTTCGACAAGAGCCCAACACTCTTTTGCGAGAAGCTTGCGCTAACAAGAACTTCATACATCCCAGTCGGTCATACACAAGAGTTGCGCAAGAACTTCTCCGTCTTTTCCGTCCTCGGCATTAGTTTCTCCCTCGCCAATTCCTGGTTCGGTATCTCGACTGCTCTTGTCACGGGTATCAACTCTGGCGGACCCGTGCAGCTCGTATACGGCATCATCCTCATTACCATCGTGTGCGCGGCCATCGCCGTGTCTTTATCAGAGTTGGCCTCAGCCATGCCGGACGCAGGCGGCCAATACTTCTGGACGAGCCAGCTTGCTAGTAGAAGATATAGTCGCTTTCTATCCTATCTGACAGGATGGATCGCTTGGGCTGGCTCGCTGTTTACGTGTGCTAGTATCGCTCTGGGGGTTGGAGGCCTAATCATGGGTTGCATCCAGATGGCACACCCGGCCTTGTAAGTCCACCCCCTTTATTGGTGCCATTCCAAGTATACCATTTGCGAGACACTTGTTTCTAACACATATCAGGGTCCTCAAGCCCTGGATGAGTTTCGTCTGCTACCAAGTTGTCAATCTCGTTTGTGCTTTGTTCAACATCTCCAGCACAGCATTGCCTGGCGTTACCTTCTTCACCCTATGGACTTCGATCATTTCCTTCCTCGTCATCATCCTTGTCGTCCCTGCCAAAGCCGATACACATCAGTCAGCCAAGTTCGTCTTTACTGATTTTGTGAATAACACCGGTTGGCCAAGCGACGGCATTGCCTACATCGTCGGCTTGATCAACTGTAATTGGGCATTCAACGGTCTTGACTGTGCTACACACATGGCCGAAGAGGTTCCGAACCCCGAAAGGACCATCCCCATCGCCATTTTGGGCACAGTGGGTATAGGCTTCGTGACAGCTTGGCTCTTCGGCATAGCCATGATGTTTAGTATCCAGAACTTTGACACTGTCAGTGAAACACCGACTGGAGTGCCTATTCTGGAGCTTTTCGATCAAGCTTTGAACAATAAAGCGGGTGCCATTGTTTTGTGTTCGCTTATTGTGCTGACCGGCTGCGGATGCCTTATCGCTTCGCACACATGGCAAGCTCGTCTGTGCTGGTCCTTTGCTCGCGACAAAGGCTTGCCCGGCTCCCAATACTTGAGCCAGGTTCAGCCACGTCTCCGTACACCTATCTGGGCGCACGTAGTCAGCTGCACCATCGTCAGTATTCTTGGCTGCCTGTACCTGGCTTCCTCTACGGCTTTCAACAGCATGGTCACGGCATGTGTCGTTTTACTATACGGCTCTTATAGTATTCCAGTTGTTTGTCTTCTTATCAAAGGCCGCTCCAAGCTTAGACATGGACCGTTCTGGATGGGAAACTTTGGAATGGCTTGCAATTATGTGCTCCTTCTGTGGTTGGCATTCTGCACGGTGGTAAGTTGATGATGGGATTCTTGCTTCAAGCTATCGGGTTTACTAACAGGATCCGCAGATGTACGCTTTCCCACCTCAGTACCCTGTCCAAGCCGGTAACATGAATTATGTCTGCGTCGTTTATGCAATCACGTTTTCTGTTCTCACGGCGTGGTGGTATATCAGGGCTCGTGTTGACTATTGCCCCATTGTTAATAATGTTGACGACCATTGATAGTTTTTTATGTAGCTTCTTCTTGGTTTTGGATGGTTTAAGTCAATGCTGAAGTCAATTACTATTATTCAATGAAGGTCTCTGATTCCTCACCGACTTATTCGCAAAGCATGCAATTTTGGATAGTACAACTTACGTAAAGCGGCAGACAAATTAGCGCAAGTACTTGCTATAACTGTAGGACTAGATCACTATAAAACACCGCCGGCTAATTCCACAATGGGGCAATACTCAGCATTGAGTGATTACGCGACCTGTGTAGAAGGAGGTAGCAGCGTGAATCGGCGGCAAGCCTCAATTTGAATCTTCGAGGACTAGATTTAAAGCAAGTATAAGACAGATCTCATGAAGAAGTATCCATAGAAAGGCTAGAACTTCGAGGACAGTCACGATGAAATTATTAAACAAATATACTGTGTTTATACGTACATATCGACGTTAACAAGAGGTCCACATTCTAGCCTTGACCACCAATCCATCGTGTTGTAGCAATGCCTACACAGTCTCAATGTAACGAGAAAACTCCCTGTAAAAGTAATCAATCAGCACAAGGTCGCTAAAATGATGACGAGTCACTTACCAATCAGTCACTGCTTCCCTCCACTGCCTCAACTCGTGGTTTCGTGAAATTGTAAAGAAGTCAACAAACTCATCACCCAAAATCTGTCGAGCCACCGAGCCCTTGGCATTAAAGCGCTCAACAGCCACTTCAAGGCTATTGGGCAAGCGCTCGGCCGGGCATTCTTTGGAACGTGCTGATTCAGGTGGAATAGTAACTTTCATCTGGTTCTCGATACCACGCAGTCCCGCAGTGAAGATAGCGTTGAGAGCGTAATGCGGATGGATATCTGCACCAGGGACACGGATCTCAAAACGCGTCGCCGAAGGTTTGCAACTTGGAGGTGCGACCAGTCTGATAGAAGCTAGACGATCCTCGTAGCCCCAACTGACGGAAACGGGTGCCCAGTAGTTCTCAATTAGTCTTTTGTACGAGTTGACATTCGGAGCAATCAAGGGCATGATATCGGGAAGAGCATCAAGGATACCCGCAAGGAAATGACGACCGGTATCAGAAAGATAGGCCATGTCTGGCCAAGGCGCATCGGCATCGGGGCTCTCTCTGACGAAAGCGTTCCCCCCCTCGTTTGTTAGGGATACGTGGATATGACCAGAGTTACCAGGAAGGCCCTGGATAGGCTTGGCCATGAAGCACGGAGTTATGTTATATTCGACACCGATCGATTTACAGACAAGTCTGTCACAGATGAGTTAGCGGATGTTGATCTATCAGATGAAGGCAATTTTACTTGAAGAGTGAAACATTGTCAGCCATACGAGACACAGGCGAAACAGCAAGGGCCTAAAGTCCCATTAAATGAGCAAAGATCTTCAACAAGGTCGCAGACCTAGGAATCAAGTCATACCGCTTCGTAAACGCAAGGCCCACTCTCGGTATGCCAACCCTCAATAGGGCAGTCTAGTTCAAGACTCGTATCAAAGATACTATGAAAGTATTCCTTATTCATAATTGGCCTAGAAGCACTGTAACCGAAAGCTCCAGCCGTCACAGGACGGAGAGCCTTGGGCGCGTTTGTGGCCAAGAATGCGGCGAGGTTCGGTCGGTCATCAGGCTTGCCATAACCATCTTCGGAGGGGGTCTGGAAGTTCATGAACTCTAGTTCGACTGGTGGTAGCAGGTGTCAGCATTGTTGTGTTACAAATCTTGAACCTTGAGTGTGTTGACATACCTCCAGCTAACGCCTTGTAGCCTTTGTTGGCTAAGTTCTTCTCCAACGAAACCATGAGGCTGCGACCGTCTGCAAAAACAGCCTTGTCCTGGATATAAAAGTGCAGGAGAAAGAAAGCAATATTGTCTTCGAAGGGTAATCGCCGAAACGAGTCCAAGTCGATAACTGCTGTAAAGTCTTGGTAGCCGCTATCAGCACTTGTCAAGCTTGTCTCTTCTGTATACAGAACATCGTGCATGTCCCAGCCGAAGATGGCCGAGCTCATGCCAAATCCAGATTCGAGGCTTGAGAGGAATTTGGACTTGTGGATGATTTTGCCGCGAAGGACGCCGTCGCAGTCAATACCTGCTACTTTGACTTTTTTGTCATTTGTGAGTAGTCTAGTGATGCGCTCGACTGGTGATTCTGAGCCATTGATGCCGTTGGTGGCAGCGTGACCAGGAGAGTTTGAAGTGGTCATGGTTGTGGGAGTAAAGCTACCGTGATCGAAAGATCGCTCGGATTGGGGAATGATAAAGATCGAGGATAAAGATTGGGGGTCGTTTCAACAAGGGTGTCACTGCTTGTTGAGCAGGATATGATGCAAGTTTATGGACATTGTAAAGTCTAACTTACAGGATCTTATGATAAAGACTTTGTTGGATTGATACGCATTCAACTTGTAACCGCTTACCTGACGCGCATCCATGGCGGTTATTCTCAATATACCAGTCGAGGCCAGATCGACAACATTGGGATCCCATTAACGTATGCGTAGGTCAGATTGAGGCGGTCATTCAGGATCCAATCAGGAACGTTTCCGCCGTGTGGGTGAGTGGCAAGTTTTAGCGGTCCTTAGCTCACCCTAGCCCAGCTCTCTCAAGCCTGGTTATGATCAGGACTCAGGAATGAGGGCGGGGAGCTATGGGCCTGTTGGTGATGGTAAAGTTTCAGGCCGCGGTCGGTTGGATATGCCAAACATGGCCAGACCATTATCGATGGCTCAGGGATAAGTAATGCGATTGGACTTGGTTGTTAGCTGCGAAAAGGGCTTTGCTAGGTAAATGCAGTGACTACAAACTTTTACTCGAAACAAACTACAATATTGTGTTAAACTGGTATCGTTTGTGACAGCTACCTCTCGTGTTATAAGATCACCTCTTAGATATGAGTAAAGCTGTGGTGTTTGTAATTGTACACGCTAACATCTGAAAGGCACACAATATGTTGTAGCTGGTGGGTGAACACCACCCACGCCTTGCTCTCGTTAATTTACACAACTGGGATCACTAAGAGGTATCAAAAAGGTGCAAAGGAGAACTCTTAGTCATTTGACAATTCTAACTATTTTAGGCCTGGGCCTCCTTTACGTGGTAGCTCTTGAGCTTCACAAAAGCGTCGAAACCGCGAGGTCCCAAGGTGCATCCTAATCCAGACTTCTTCCAGCCAGTCCAGGCAAGATCCTAACAGTATTTGTTAGCAAGCCTTACAAAAGAAAATACTGAACAACAGAGGGAATATGACTCACAGGGTTGGGGTAATCGCAACGGTTGACAAAGACGGTACCAGCTTCGAGCTGCTTGATCATCTCCTCTCCACGGGCAATATCCTTGGTCCAGACACTCGCAGTCAGACCGTAGTCGCTATCGTTCATCAATCGCACAGCTTCCTCGTCGTCCTTGACCTTTGCGACAGGGAGAACAGGGCCGAATGTCTCCTCACGCATGACGTCCATCTCATGGGTCACGTTGAGCAACAGTGTGGGAGCGATATAATTGCCCTCATCAGAGACATTAGTGAAGCTCTCATTCTTGGGAGTCGCGTCCACAGCACCCTTGCTCAGCGCATCCTGGATCTGTGCGCAGATAGTCTTTTGGGCAGCGCGTGAAATGACCGGGCCGACCATGGTATCTTTCTCGAGAGGATCGCCGAGTTTATAACTATACAAGGAGTTAGCGAGATTACTCTTCCCCAATCCACGAGGTCTTGATAGGGAGAAGGCACGTACGTCTTGAGCTCCTCTTTGAGCTCGTGGACGAAGGCATCGTAGACTTCGGCATGTACGTAAACACGCTCGATAGCACAGCAGCTCTGGCCCGAGTTGAAGACTGCACCATCAACCAACTGGGCCGCAACATACTTCAGATCGGCATCTGGTCTGACATAGGCTGGGTCGTTGCCTCCGAGCTCTAAATTGACCGGGACAGTGCGACCGCTCACGGCCTCGCGAATGGCTAGCCCACCGACCGTAGAGCCTGTGAAACTAATAAGGCCAAGCTCGGGAAGCTTGACTAGATCTTTAAGGGCCTGGGGGTTGCCGGACTGTACGACTTGAAGGACATCCTTGGGCAGTCCGGCCTTATTGAAAATGTCGACGAGGTGCTCACCGACGAGCGGCGTTTGGGGTGAAGGCTTCAGGATGACCGAGTTTCCGGCGAGTAGAGCGGGAATGAGGGCGTTGACGATGATGAGATAAGGGAACTGTCACATGTAAGCGTTAGATAGAGCACTCTTGGTAGTAACTTACGTTCCAGGCAAAGACAATAAGCGTGGGGCCAACAGGGATCTTCTTAATCTCCCTACGGAAGCCTTTCTCTGGCCGTCCAGGCAAGCTCGCCAGAGCCTCCTCAGAAATATCAAGGAGATAATCAGCGCGCTTCTGCATCGTCTCAATTTCCTTATGGCTCGCAGCGATGGGACGTCCCATATGCTCAGCGAGTTCACGGCCAAGCTCGAACTTGCGTTCCTGAATGCCGGCAAGGCCCTTTTCGACGATGGCACGGCGCTCAGCAAATGGTATCTTGCGGAATGATTGGAAGGCCACCTCGGAGCGCCGGGCAATCTCTCGCGCTTCGGCGAGAGATGTCTCTGGACGTTCGCAGACGACTTTGTTTGTCGAGGGGGAGATTGTCTTGATGGTGGACGCCATTGTGGAATAAGGATATGTCAAGGGGTTTAATTGAAGAAGCAAGTTGAAGGATCGCTTGGGACTCAGAATGGGATGTCTTGCGTTCAAGGTATTAATATGGCTTCTTGTCAAGTCCGTCAGGATTGCCCTTATCTTGACATTCTGACGTTTTATTCTCGCACTTCCAGTTCATGATAGAGTGGAAGTGGACTTTACTTTGTTGGAGGCGGCGGAATCGATCATGATTGGTCCGCTGTATTTAAACAGTCTAAGCCACTGCATTGCCGCTGGGAGTTGTTTCGCGTTACGATGCTTGCGCGTAACATTCTGCGATGAACTCCCCTTACCCCGCGTAAAGTAGACCCTTACTACCCGTCCGTGATGTCAAAGTTCCTTTGTGCAAGAGAGTTCATCGGAGCACCCTGCCTAATGATAGTCAAGTCCGCGCTCTAAATAGTGGAACTAGGACCTAGGTTGGAGAAGTGATCTACATGATCCGGCGAGGGTAAGGATGTCCCTTGGATGCAATGAAATAGCGGATCATGAGAGAGACTCATGAATATCCAGTGGACTCCGCGTTTATCTCTTGGCTTGATCCGGATAAATTGTATATATAACGGCGCGACCATTCTGTATTATCACCGTTCACATACTCGCATTCCCCCTACTTTCCTTAGTAACTTACCTCAATCCCAAATTCACACATCAATCACAATGGTCGGACGACTCTCTGGAAAGAACTGTATCATCACCGGCGCAGCTGGGTACGTGCTTATAAATCCGCTCTATTATTGACAACACTCCAGACAGTTTCGAAGATGCTAACTATGCTACTAGCGGCGTTGGACTCGAGTCCACAATCCTGTTCCTCCAGCAGGGTGCTTCAGTCTTGATGACCGATGTCAACGACGCCGCTCTCCAAAAAGCGGTTGCTAAGGTCAAAAGCGTCGTTCCTAGCCACGAAGGCAAGATCGAGACAAAAGTTGTCGATGTCTCCAAGGAAGATCAAGTCGAGGCGGCCGTCGCACATATCGACTCGTGGGGCGGCGTTGACGTGATGTTTAACAACGCTGGTATTATGCACCCCAAGGACGGAGACTCAGAAGAGTGCCCCGATAACATTTGGGATTTGACCATGAATATCAACGTCAAGGGTGTTTGGTACGGATCTAAACACGCTGTGCGATCTTTGAGAAAGCATGGCAAGTCCAAGGGTAGTATCATCAATACTGCTAGTATGGTTGCTATCGTCGGCTCTGCTACACCTCAGGTTGCGTATACTGCCAGCAAGGGTGCTGTTCTTGCTTATACTCGCGAGATGGCTGTTGTTCATGCGCGCGAAGGTAGGTGCACGTTCTCCCATCCCTCTGAGACCGACTAACCCTTTTTCTTTGTCGCAGGCTTCCGATTCAACTCTCTCTGTCCTGCACCTCTCAAGTAAGTCATCAACACATTGGTTTTCAACATTGTATGATCTAACACTTTTCGCAGCACTCCCATGCTTCAAGAGTTCCTCGGTGATGATAAGCCAAAGCGTTTCCGTCGCGAGGTTCACTTCCCCACTGGTCGATTCGGCGAAGCCATTGAGCAGGCTCAGGCCGCTCTCTTTCTTGCTAGCGATGAGAGCAGTTTCGTCAACGCACATGACTTTGTTGTCGATGGTGGATTGACCAAAGCTTATGTGACGCCCGAGGGTCCTGCACCTCAGCCTCCCAAGAATCAGGGACAGTGGGTGTCGACAGATTGGGATATATAGTTTAGTGATAGAAGACAAGATAAGACAATAAAGAGTGTAAAGGGCCACTTTTTAGGCCACCTTCAGGCGAAAGATATCCATATCTCGTGTTCGTACATGATTTGTGAGATGTTCCACGGACTCTGGTTCTCTTGCGGTCGTGCCCAACTCTTCTCCAGTAAAGCCAACGTTGATGAAATGTTACCCAAGCCAATTGTGACAAACATTGTACCTAGACGTTGCCGAAGTATGTCTCGTCGGTCATCATCAGGTGTACATACCCCGATGATCGCTAGAGCCCAGCACATACTGGTATTGATACGTGCCGACGCCGGGAGTTGCTCAAGGTAGAGAAAAGCACTCGACAACACATTCTCAATGCTGACCTGCTGGGTAATTTGCGCCGCGTCTCCCACTCCGAGAGAAGTCAACAAATATAGGTGCACTGCTTGTTGGAAGATGTAGCCGCAGAGGGTGACCTCTGCGTTTGCTGAAGGCGAGGGATAAAATGAATTGATGCTGGTTTGCAATTGGCAAAAATTGAGAAAGTCGTCGGCGGTTGGGAATGGCGGTTGCACGCTTGCTGCGGCTCTCCGGTGGCCAAAGTCGAAGATGTGAGGTATAAGAAGTAGTAGCGAGAGCCACGAGCCGCAAAGTTGTCCGACGTAGCCATTCTCGACTAATAGCTGGGCTTCATATTCCAACTCAGTAGCGAGGAACATCGCTGCAGTTGCTGATGGCTCCATTGAAATCATACTAATGATCGCCGTGTAAACATAGTACTCAGTCACAAAGGCCCGCAGCTCATCGGGGAGTACGTGCCGGTGCTTGGAGACGAGATCTACAACCAGGGGACCAACAGCTTGGAGGTGGTCAAATATGACACCATTGGTATCGCCTTTTGCGGTCTGTTATCAGGTTAGTTAGCTTACATCCATGCTCAACTCTCAGACAGGCATACCTCAGTGAAGCACATAATAAGGGCACCAATCGTGATCCAGAGTGGGCTCGACTCATTCCCAGCTAGGTAGTCATTGACAGCTTTGCGAAACTGGCGAATGGACTTTGTATAGTACGTTTGAGCGATAGCATTGGTCCGGTCTTGGCCATCCAGAACAGCACGGTGAGAGGCACTTTGAGATAAAATAAGCTCCAGAACCACAGGATTGGCGAATGAGAGGGGTATGAGCTGAACAATGAATGGGTTCTCGGTCGTTGAGCCATTGCCCATACTTAAGGCCGTGCGACCGAGGTAGTGGCCCATGAGCTCGAAAGACTGGGCGTCTAGACCGGGCATGGTAGAAGGGATCAAAGGCATCGAGATGAACTGTTCGCTCGATGCTGTTTGGTTGAAATTAAACTGAGAGAGTGTGGCGAGTGCGTTACTGGTGGCTTCCAGAGCGTCCTCAACTGTTTCGTCTGCGTCTACTTCGATCTCTGTCACATCTTGCATG
This sequence comes from Fusarium sarcochroum, assembly GCA_013266185.1. Classification (NCBI taxonomy): domain Eukaryota; kingdom Fungi; phylum Ascomycota; class Sordariomycetes; order Hypocreales; family Nectriaceae; genus Fusarium; species Fusarium sarcochroum. Next base: position 50,135 of record JABEXW010000494.1, on the reverse strand, counting down.
ACATCTTCAAGACATTCTGCGATTGCGGTAGCTGCATCTGTAGTGATAACCGGAAGTGAAGACCTTTCGGGTGAATGACCAATGCTGCTCTCGCACTGCTCCAAGGGTGGCGACTCTATCGACGCCTCGTCATTTCCCAAGTCAATACCAGGCTCGGGTGAACTCGTCGAGGATTGTCGTATGTCTCTTTCTGGAGATGAGCCTGACAGCGCGACTTCAATTGTATCATTGCCGTCGGGAAACCCGTCCGCAGATGGCGGAGACTGATCCAGCGTCGTGGGCCATTTGCAAGGAAGCTTAATACGAAGGCATGCAGCGCAAATTGGCCGTGATTCATCGCATTTCTTCTTTCGGTTTCGACATGTGAAACAGCCTGTCTTGACTCTGAGGGTGGGCTTCCGCCGTTGCACCTGTTGTTGCATTGCTCAAGTCCCACCATAAGTCCGTTGACAGGGTGGGTAGTCAAGTTCAAAGAGTGGCGGGGAAAGGCCCAAAGCCGTTGACAGGCCATCATCACGTGAGACCTGTAAAATTTAAGCTCGACATGACTTGCAAGTGGTGAATTGCTTTGCTACGTTCGTTGAAGGTAGACTTTGTACTTTTAACTCAAGTATCATTAGCATTAGACGTGGATATTATATATGAACTGACGATCTTTTCTTTGAATCCCGGTGCCTTGCGGCTTCAGATAACATCAACATCGCCATTCCTAAAATTACTCCACATACTATAACTAGTGGACGCGTGTGATCGAGTTCTTAAAATGTCATGTTAGGAAGCATATGTTTTGGCTGAAGTTGATGTTTACGGAGTCTGCACTGGAGAGCCACTTCCCAATGTACGAATACGATCTCATCATCCGGACTGGCGTTACGTGCATGTCACGTTCTTAGCAAGAAAATTCGCAGCACTCGTCGCAAAACGAAATACTCGTTTTCCAGTCGAGCAAGAATAGAAATTTTGAAGGTATTCAAGGGATCGCCAGGAAAATTGTTCAAAGGCTTATTGACATTGATGATGGAACATATCGCGTGGCTGTTGAGACCGTAGTCCGTTCAGTTGAGAGCATTGACACTGCTTACGATGGCGGGCTGGTAAGGAAGAGGATTATAAAATGAGAACAAGAGTAGCCTTGTGTGAGAATTCGAATAAATCAACATAATCTCTGTTATTTAAACAGGAATTCGCTGTCAAAGGGCGTGTCGACGATGCATAGACTCTAGATATTAGTACAATCCAAGGACGAAAGGAGCGTTTTGACCAATCACAGCGTTTTCCGCGCTGACTGTGGAGTTAACCACGCCAGTATCTTAGTGGTCAAGGCGCCTCCAGATGAACAACTCAGATCACAGATGCTACTGCGTAAGGTTCTATGAGCTTCCGTGATATTTTCACGACTTTCGCTGTGAAAATATGTTGGAAGAGGGTCGTGGCTATTATCTCGTGTCTTTGTCGACATATCCGGATTCTTCGGTAGTCGATATCAAATCCTCATCCCTTTTTCTTTGCACAGAAACCACCCTTTCTCCAAGTATACGTCCCAAAGCAGCCAATGAAGTGCTACGATCACCTATACCAGCAAAAACCTGAACAGCATGAGAGAAACAACTTTGTAGTCGGTCGTTATTGAACGCCTTGTCGAAGCACGGGTCACTAACTGCTCTCAGAGTGGCCATTGTGATAATGAAGACGCTTCAATGTCCCAAGTCAGTCTCGACAGGTGAGCGAAAGAAACTTTGATGTACGTACCTAGCAGCCAAAGTCCAGCCATTAACACGACACGTCTTAAAAGAGGACGCAGCAGCAGGTATAAATATTAGATAGGCGTTGACAAACTTTGCGCAACATTCAGACAACTTCTCGTCCATCTGCCCGTCTTCAATGGCTTGGTAAACCGCAGGCCAATAGATGGAAGCCTTGCAAGCGAAGAATTGGGCCTGTAGAAATTGCGCATTCGGATGTAGAAGCTCGGGATCAACAACATCGAGGTTCTTAGGAAATCGAAGCGGCGGCGGTAAATAATCATACCACTCATGAAGCTGCAATTCCAGCTCGGTTGCAATAACAAGTGCATACCGTACACGACCGCTAGCTGACTTGGTCATAGACGTGGTACAGCGTTGGAGCATACGACGCATTGCGATCTCGGAGAGAAAGTAGGCGAGAGTGTGGTCTGGTGGTGTAGGACTTGGTATTGGTGAAGGACTTGACGATGCTCGAAGAGTGGTCGTGCGCGTCTCGGAGCCATGTGGAGGAAAATGCCATATCTTGCTGGTCGAACGCAGGCTAACTGAATCGCTGAACGCCCAAATCCCACTGTGAGGTAGATCAAGCTGAATAAGAAGTTCGCTCTCAATCAGAAGTATAGTCCAGTACGCACGGCCAAGAAGATCTCCTAGGTCTGATTCAGGTGGGTATTGTTGGCTCCGTAGCATATTTTGAACTCGAAATGATGCAGCGAGGATGTAATCATGTGCTTGACATGGCTGAAGAAGATGGAGGTGGTATATAGCAAAGAGAATAAGACATTGCAGCGCATGGATAGAATGTTCCAAGAAGACATGGGGGAGACGTGAGATAGCCTCATGGATGTATACAAACTCTTGTCTTTCACCAAGAGCAGCAGCCGCATCATCACTGCCTGCAACACATCCTATCGCGAGCGATAAGATAGCGAGACATGATTTAACAGGTGAGTTACCCACGTTGCCGATAGAGTGAAAGAATGTTTCAGTGAAGTCAAGCGGAAAGAGGGGATACCAAATATGGACGTGCTCGGAGAATCTAGCCAAGTCTGTTGTCACACGATGTGACTGCATCATTAACAGCCTAGACGCACTGCTGCCAAGTGTTGAGTCAGTCAAGGCCGGGTACGCTGGGATCGCTCGTTCTATGTTGACCAGCCATGTGGCTAAACCTGGATCAAGATCCAAAAGGTGCATCGTCGACCTGCGTTGAATAATCATAAACGGAAACTCAATATCGACGCCATCACGATCTGCTAAGCTAACGTGGGCGGTTGCCGTGTCGATCGTCGAAGATGCAATCGGAGCCGCATGACCGACTGAGGAAGATTCCTCTGGATGAACCGACGAAAGAAGCGTAGTCATCTGGTCTAATCTTTGTCGAATTTCAGAAATGTCGAGTTCCAATCTATCTACTATTTCAGTTCCACTCAAAGTGGGCAACGGTTCAGGCAATTACCTTGAAGGGCGTGGTTCAGGTGCCGCACGATAAACACACTCGACGTTGTTCAACTCACAAGAACCACATTTTGGCTTACGAGCATCGCACTTAGTCCTGCGAGCACGGCACAGGTCGCAGGCCACGACGGATCTCCGCCTGTGGTAATCGGCCATGATAATTCCGGGGCGTGGGTGCGGATAAAAGGTAAAATTTGCCGAAACTCAGTACCGGTGTAATTTGGCGACTAGAACATCGTGTTCCGTCTTGTTAAGGGAGATTGAAGTGCTAAAAAGACCAGTGTGTGGCTCCGTTCTTGTTGGCTGCCCTGGAGAAGTTGTACGTTGAAGAGTGGGTACGTGGAAAATGGGTATGCGGAATAGAATTCTGCTCCGCGATAGGCTAGCTGATGACCACATCTTCGGGTTGACGGGCGTATACAAGACAGCGTCACTACTTACCCAAGATGGCAGCTGCGAATTCTAGGGATATATTGACAGAACTGATACATAAGAAATATTCATAGTGTATATTGACCAGTCAAGCACGATCTTTCACAAACGAAACTCTATCTCATGTCCGCCAGACTACCATACTCGTGGGCATATATGGGCATGTGGCTAACCAAATCCATTGCCAAGGGCTCCGGACCCAGTCAGCCGAATCTAACTCTGTTGATCCACTTATGAATACTAATCATAAATCTATTTTAACCGTTTTAAGAATAGCTCAGCACGAGCCTCAAGGGTCAGTCGTTACTCCTTCGATCACTGGACAACATCCTCAGGATCAGCCCCTGGCTATCTGCATCTTAGCACTTTATTTCAGAGCCTCTTTTATTCAAGAATATCCAATTAGGTGGTTTTCCGTAAGTAGTGATAGAATTTCTTGTAGAATGGCAGGATTTAACATTTTTAAACCCTTGCTAAGCGCGAGTTTAAATGTCTATTATCGGGCCGTTTGCTTAACCTATCTTAATCTACTACGAAGGTCTTGAGAACCAGGCCAGAGCCACTGGTGTTACCCTATACCTATATGAGCAAGTATTCCGGACTAGCATGTTTCTCTAACTCCTTAGAATACTCAGGAGATAAGTCTACATATATCGATTACTTGAATTATGTTACCAACTTGAAGGCCTACTTGGTGAGTTTCAAGCTTTTAAACTGAATGAGATTCCTTTGCTGAAAATCTTGAAAGTGAATCATCACGAGATCTTGCGCGAAAAGGTAAAAAGATCCTGTTCAATTTGGCTAAGGCATTTCGCCGCAGTCTTTTATATTCATTGTGAGAGAAACCCGGACTTAAGATGTAGTAAGAGGCTCGATACAGGATAAGAAGCTTGACAGTCGGATGTATATATGCAGTGATTATTGCACTTGAAAGCAGAAAAACCTTTATGAAAGTTGAAGCACACCTCTTCAAGATAGCATTCTGAGAAAGGAGCATCATAAGGGAATCAGTTCGGTCAGAAAAAGGGATGCAGAGAAGATGCGATATATTCTCAAACCTCCAAGTTACTGGGAAAGCTCACTATGTAAGATACGAGTCCACCACTTATCAACACCCTAAATCCATCACCCCAAACATACTCCCTAAATTTAGCTGCTGGGAGAATTCCAAGCTCTATCTTTCTATTCCTACCATCTGCTGCTACCATCTGCCACCCCAGTAGGTCGGCTCCATCGACTTCACTCAGATGGACGGCACCCTTGACGGCTTCCACTCACTTGTCAATTTCCTCCACTTTGCCTGCTCCAGCCACCTTGTGATCCTGACGAAGTTCCCAAGAGGTCGAGGGAACCCAATGAACTGACTTGCGAGCGACATCAACTTCTTCATAGAGCTGGTCGACTTGCTCCAAGCTAAGACCCTTTGTCTCATAAATGAAGAACCAAACGAATGCGATACAGAGGAAACAACACCCAAACCAGACGAAAAAGATCTTAGACTGAAGGTTCGCATTGCCGTCTCCGTAGTTGACCATATACGGCGTGGAGTAGGCTAGAGCCCAATTGAGCAGCCAGTTTGTGGCAGTCGTCATACTGAGGGACTTGGCACGCGTCTTCAAGGGAAAGATCTCACCTGTCACGACCCAAACAAGGGGACCCCAAGTAGCTGCAAAGATAGAGATGTAGATGCAAACAAAGGCCACGGCTGCTCTCTGTCCGCCGAGGTTTTTGATGTAAATCTCTCCATCAGCGTACTGCCCGGTTGACACGGTGCCGCAAACGGCAACAAGTAGTTGAGCAATTGTCATGCCAATGGCACCCCACAACAACATTGGTCGACGTCCCCATTTATCGATGGCATACATGCCTGGGATCGTAGAGGCGACGTTGATAGCTGAAGTGATCATTGAGATGACGAATCCGCTTGAGACACCGGAATTTTGGAAGTACTTTGTGCCGTAGTAGAACTAGAAATCTGTCAGCTACCTGAAAGTATAGCATAAAAATGTCTGAACCCACGATAAAGTTAATTCCTAGTGAGTGTTAGTCATGATCAAATGATAGGAAGATGCAAGAGAACTTACCAGTTAGCTGTTGCAAAGCTTGGACACCCATGCCTGTCAATTGCCTCTTGAGCATAGGAGGCTTGAAGCACTCCAGGTAAGAGGAACGACCAAGGTTCATCTCAAACTCATGATTTGCGACCACCTCGTTGAGCTCATGTGTAACTTCTGGGGAGTCAGGGGGCAATCGTCGAAGACGACTCAAGGCCTTTGCTGCCTTGTCCAGTTGACTCTTCTTCACCAGGAAGCGAGGGGTTTCCGGAAGAAAGAGAACTCCAATGAAGAGGATAAGAGACCAGGCCAGCTGAACTGCAATGGGGATTCTGTAGGAGCCAGAATCATCGCGGTCGGAGGTTGCATTATTGACGATAGCAGCAAGAAGAAGTCCAATCGTAATAGCCCATTGATAGGAACCGACGATGGCACCGCGGATCCATTTGGGCGCTGTTTCAGACTGATACAAGGGGACTGGCAATGGTTAGTTATATGGTCCGACGATTGGAGGAAGAACTTACTAGTTGCTGAGATGAGACCAACGCCCAAGCCAGCAAAAAAGCGACCTGCGAGGAACAGAGGAATACCAGTAGCAGCAGTGTGCAAGACAACTCCAAGGTTAAAGACCCAGGTCGAGATGAGCAAGCCAGGACGACGGCCCAACCAGTCAGACAAGAGTGGCGAGGCAAGAGCACCAAAGAAAGTGCCCGCAGAGAGAATAGACACGATGGCAGACTCTTGTGAAGCAGAAACGTTGGGATTCCCTTCTGCATCAGTGTGACCGGTACTGAACTGGTTCTGCCAGTAGGGCATGGCTAGGATACCGCTGATAGTGCCCGTGTCGTAGCTATAAGAGAGATGTTAGCCACTACGTTGACAGAAAGAAATTAGGCAGTTTGCGAACCCGAAGAGAACACCGCCAAAGGCGACGAAGAAGCCTACGGCGATGGCAGGCCATGCTTTGCCAGCATCGTCCTGGGGCCTAGCAAGCGAAGCTTTGCTGAAAAGACCCATCTCGAGGATGATAAAATTCGATTGAGGGATTATAAGATAAGAGGCAACAGTTGAATGTTAGATTGTTATGAGTTGGGATGTGAAACAGAGAGAAGCAGAGCTCTTAACAGGATGAAGGCTATTTTATAATGGGCAGCATGCTTGGGATGTGTTGTGTTAGCAGATGTTAACGAGGCAAAGCTGTATGGGCTAGAGGCACCTCAGACCGCGCGCTCAACCTCTCCAAGAGGAGATGCGAGTCGAAGCCCTCAGGGTTTCCATTCTCACATAATGCCCTTATACCCCAGTCGAAATTGGAACTGAAAACTGGTGAAAGAAGCTAGCCCACTCCTTGGACCTTTTGGAGGGATCGCGTGTCAGTGAATGCTCATGGCTCTCGCTCCGACAAGAACCTCACCTGTTGGGTCAGCGGTTTTGACAATAAGCCAGGATCACATGTAATTCAACAAGGATAACCAACTTTCACGGCAAGGTCGGCTAGTCTCATGCATCCTTGATGGCTTCTAGAATGCATCGGCAAGAACGGAACTCACCGAGTATGCATACCCTTCATTGGAGATGAAGCATGCTTCCAACAATGCAACACTGGCTCAAGAGATACATCATGATGAGTGCGGGGTTTAGCTGATGGAGGTAAACGAGACAGAAATCTTGGCTTTGCTGTCACATATGATGCTAGAGGATAAGCAATTACCCACATCATGTTGGGTCTAACCAAGGCACTACTCCTGGAGGAGACGCGGTAAATGATCAAAGCGGTCTAGTAGATAGCTAAACTTGCAGCCCCCCCGCACCATTGCAACATTCCCCGAGGGGATATTAGACATATGCATATGCATATGCGAGCCTCCCCATGGCACCGATCAAAGGGGGAGATCTTGTCGGGCCGGTAAGTAAGCGCTCAGCTGCATATTGATCGTCCCCCCCTCACGCTATTTACCTTCCAGAAATCCGCTAGAAGATGCATCGCTTACTAGTGTGTGTCCTTCTTCGAACCAACACAACTTGGCTAGTTTCTAGATGCTATGTCGTCGGGCGCCAACCACCCCACGAAACCAAGGAGAAACACCAAGGATTGTCATCACATTAAACCTGATTTGTTTTTCTACACATGTTGCGCCACTGGCTCTGACATCCTTGTACAATGATCGCCATTTCACCTCTGAACATTGAACGTCTGGGGATTTAATCTCCACTATCGGCTGTGATCGCGGAGTCGAAAATCGTCTCCGCGCTCGCTTAGGCCACGAAACATCATATTGATGCCGAGTCTAAGTGACTAGGTCCGAAGCTCGAGCGAGCATTTGATCCGTGCTCAACATCGCTTGCAAAAACTGTTCGACTTTGGACGAATTTTGGGATGTTGGGGGAGGATGATCACAGTAATGCGCAGATCCCATCCCCGGACTGGGTGAAATGTAACCGATGCAGGTCAAGTCACCCGATGGAATAATCGCTTTCATCACCATAAATTAGTGTCACGTCTCCTGTTATGCATGGTTAGGGCGTTTGACCCTAGCTTCCTGGCAAGATAGACGACGAGAACTTGTAGAACGTTCCCCGCATGAGGCTTTGAACGTCTCCTCGCGGTGACCATGCCCCTTGTGCAATAATGGGTAGATAGATCAGACTATCGGTCATAGATAGACTTCAGACCAATAACCTGAAATATAAAAGAGCTCATGAATTGCGCTTCGAATTGTACACAATCGAGATCTTTACCTTTTCACCCCACCTTCTTTCATTCACACTGAAACTCGAAACATCATGTTATACTCTGTTCTTGTACCCTTAGCCGCTTCTCTTGCAGCTGCGGCGTCCCTTCCAAACACCAAAAACTGTCATGCCGCAAGTTATCCAGGCCCCGAGAATCCCAGTTTCGAAACTGGAAACCTCAAAGGCTGGAAGGTAGTCAATGGCACTGCGTTTGGCAAAGACTCCATCTCCAGTGATGTATCTTACTGGGATGGCCCCTTTGGTCAAGACGGTGGCAACTTTCTTCTCGGCTTCAAGCAAGCTGGGGAGACAGCTGTTGGCCAGCTCAAGTCAAGTTCGTTCAGAGCCAGTTCTGTACTGAGTTTCCTGATCGGAGGAGGCTATGACCCTGAGAATCTCTACGTTGCCCTTGTGCGTGAAAGCGATGGCAAAATTCTCCTCAAGCAAACCGCCACCAATGATGAGGCTCTCATCCGCATCATCTGGGACACGAGCAAGTGGCAAGGTCAGAAGGTGCACATCCTCGTGCATGACAGCAGCAAGTCAGAGTCTTGGGGCCACATCAATATCGACGATATTCGAGTTGGCTGCTCAGCTCTTGGAGATGGCAAGGGTCTAACCTTCAACGTCTTCGGACAAGCAAAACAAGCCCCTCACGGGTCCTCGGCTTGCAAATCCTACGCCGCAGACCCTGTGAGACCCCAATTTCACTACACACCATACCAGGGATGGATCAACGACCCCGCGGGTCTAGCCGAGTTTCATGGAACTCACCATCTTTTCAGTCAATACAACCCCGAGGCTCCGCTGTGGGGTCCGATGCATTGGGCTCATGCCAAGAGCACTGATGCAGTTCACTGGCGTGAGCAACCTGTTGCTCTATTTCCTGCCAAAGTAGCCAACTCCAGTGATGACTCTGGTCGCTTTACTGGTAGTGCAGTCGTCGACAAGAAGAAGAACGAACTACGACTTGTCTTGACTGATTACATCAATCTCGCTTATCACCCTGACGCAGTTCAGGAGAGTGTGATTACCGCGACGAGCAAAGATGGCAAAAAGTTCGATCTTGCCAAAAAGCCCCTCGTCTCGGGCCCTCCCAAGGGAGAAGACCCCTTCTTTCGAGACCCCAAAGTCTTCCATGATCCAACCGACGACAAGTGGAAGATGGTCGTTGGTGCTACCAAAGATGACCACGGCCAAGTCCAGCTTTACGAGTCCAGTGACCTTGTTGATTGGTCTCACGTTGGTGTTTTATACGCGGGAGAGGGAAGCCATGGCAATGGGAAGCTGTGGGAATGCCCTAACTTCTTTCCTCTAGACGACAAGTGGGTTCTCTTCTACGGTAGCAATGGGCTGGGTTGGTACGAGACTGGCACGTACAATGGTACAGCCTTCACAAGCGAAAAGCGTGGTCTTCTCGACGAAGGTCCTGCAAGTTACGCTATGCAGTGGTACCAGGATGAGGCTGGCCGTAACCTAGCCATTACTTGGATGGCAAACTGGCCTAGCCCTAAGTGGCCTAGTCGTCTCAATGGATGGGCTGGACAGCAGTCGATCACAAGGGAACTCTTCATCCGCAAAGACGGTGGCCTGGGTCATCGTCCGATTCCGGAGTTGAAGTCCCTTGCATCTGGCCCAGCCAAGAAATTCGGGTCTACAAAGGTTACGCCCAAGGGTCTACGAGTTGGGAGCTCAAAGAGCGCTAGAATGACCCTTTCCGTTGACCTCGCTTCATCTGATGCAACTTCTTTTACCGTTTCTCTGTTCAAGTCAATCGGTGAAGCTACCTTGCTGACTTTTGACCGAGGTGCTGGAAGTCTTACTCTGGACACTACTAATGCTGGTTATGGCCAAGCAGGAAAATGGACGGCTTTTGTTGCTGGTTCAGATGATAAGAAGTTCAGCTTGGATATCTTCATTGATCGATCTGTACTCGAGATCTTTTCGGTAGATGGGTCTGTCTTTTCTGCCAATATCTTTCCTAAGTATCAGGAGTCGCAGGATATCGATATAGTTGCAAATGGGGGTGTTCTCGCCGTGCAGTCTATTGCGCTGACGCCTCTTAAATCCAGCTGGTGTTGATAGGCACGTACTTAACGAAAGGGTGTTTCATATGAGCAAGTTTCTTGGTTGTAGGGACGGAGGGGAGCTTCACATTCTCGTACACAGGTTAATACAATTACTATATTCACTCATTCATCATAGATATAAGAGTGATAAGAACCGATGTAGTGGTTGATTTTACCACTACTTAGTATTGGTTGATCAAGTTCCGCCATACTCTTTTTAGATAGTTCAACAGCTGGTAACCGGGAATCCGAGACGTAGATCTTTACATCACCCATTACAATACTCAAAGTAGGATCAGCATGCAGCCCTCATATATGCAGCATGCTACCTTGACAGCTAAGCTTGAATTCAACCCCATGGGGAATAAGCAAGGCACCCTCATGCCTACTCATAGTTGGGATTTTTCTATTCTGAAAGTGGAAGGTTACAGTCGATATATTCACTCAAACTTCACGGACTCATGTAGTTCACAGAACCAGGTAGCATGTCGCTCCGACTCTGTAATATGCTCGGGCTCAAACAAGGTCCGAGGGCCTCGCTTCAAGTGTCGCTCCGACAACTTACAGAGCTACCCAGGCCATTCGATCCTGGAAATATGCGTTATTTTACCATGGTGAGTGGATGCAATATAGCTAAGGGGCGAATTTGCGTAAAAATGCGTTATAAACTCGATTGGTCTAGTGAACCATGACAGTACGTAACGAAAGACCTTTTTGAGATGATCAAGTACCTCGCTTACAACAACAGCTACGCGGTAACGGGTCTTCTGACCATCCAAAAGGATATGTTTTGATACCTGAGAGGCTACCAGGGCCCATATGGAACAAATGTATTATGGGTCTGAGAATCTGATGAAAAATGCGTAGGTTCTGCTTGACTTGCAGTAGAATGTCATTGCATCACTTCGTTCGTTTCATCCTCCTTCGCCCTGCTCGTGGATCTGCATGAGAACAAGTCTACACACCAACACTCAATGCACCCCAGTTTCTCCCCGCCTAGTCCTCGTCCCATCTCCGTCCTTGCATGCATAACCTGCAAGGTCACAAACTGTTTGTCATCACTTTAACCTGACCATACAACGAAAACTGGAGTGAGCTAGTGACGAGGCCTCAGACTACACCTTAGTCGATGGACAGAGTCTTGTGAGAGGCGAGGCCAAGAGCAATTCACTTTGTAGAGGTTGTGGGTACTTGGATACATATCATGCGTCGAAAAACTATATATGCCTCAAAAGCAACCGCTTGAAATGTTTCAATGGCAGCATCAACCCTCCTCATCTCACGTCGCTCACTTTTCCCAAGACCTTCAGTTTCTATTATTTCCCATCACGAAATCATGCTGTGGAAGCATAGTCTCAAAAGCATGCTTCCAAACTTTCACACCAAGCTCTCCGGGCTTGCTCTCGTCTTCCTTCTAGCATGCCTTGCTCAAGCTGAAGACTTCCGCCCTCTTTATCACTTCGTTCCAGATCAAAACTGGATGAACGAGCCCAATGGTCTGATCAAGATCGGATCAAAATGGCACCTCTTTTTCCAGCATAACCCCACTGGTAACTTCTGGGGTAACCTGAGCTGGGGCCATGCCACCAGTACCGACCTCATCGATTGGACCCATCTCCCTGTTGCAATCTCAAGCGCAGATGGAGTCGAAGCATTCACCGGCACTGCGTACTTGGACGAAGATAATACCTCTGGATTGGGAACTTCAGACAGCCCACCTTATCTTGCCTTCTATACAGGATACTTTCCCGACAGTGGAGTGCAGGACCAACGACTTGCCTACAGCCTGGACCAAGGAGAGACTTGGACAAAGTATAGTGAGAACCCAATCATCTCACAGGCCCAAGAAAAGCCACACGACACCACTGGGGGATTAGAGACCCGTGATCCCAAAGTGTTCTTCCATACACCGACAAGAACTTGGGTCATGGTCCTTGCCCACGGGGGACAAGACAAGTTGTCATTCTGGACATCGCCTGACGCCAAGACTTGGACCTGGAACAATGATCTAACCTCGAGTGATATCTCTGGACTTTCAAGTGATATCACCGGCTGGGAGGTACCTGATCTCTTCGAGCTTACTGTCGAGGGTACTTTCGACACCAAATGGGTCCTGCTGGTTACCCCAGCCCAAGGTTCTCCAGCCGGTGGCAATGGAGTCTTTGCAGTCACTGGATCATTCGACGGCACCACCTTTTCCCCCGACGCCATCGACTCAACCAACATGTGGCTTGACTTTGGCCGTGATTGGGATGGTGCTTACAGTTGGGAGAATGTGCCTTCTTCCGATGGCCGTAAGGTTCTTGCTTCAGTCATGAACAGCTACGGTGCCGACCCACCAACCGAGACTTGGAAGGGAATGCTGTCTTTCCCGCGTACTCTGGAGTTGCATGAGATTGACAACGAGTTGCGTTTTGTTCAACAGCCTGTAAAGGAACTTGACTCCGCCAGCACGTCTCTTGTCGCGGTGGCGAATAAGACTCTCGAGACGGGTGACACGCTCTTTTCCGATCAATCTGGAGTAGCTTTGGACATCCGGGTTTCTTTTATTCCTACGGAGGGATCTGTTTTGTCTCTGGCAGTCCGGAAAGGTGACCTCGAGCAAACCGTTATCAAGTACAGTCAGTCCGATAACACTTTGTCTGTCGATCGCACAAAGAGTGGAAACATCTCGTACAATTCAGCTGCTGGCGGTGTTCACAAGGCTACCTTTTCAGCAGACTCGAATGGCGTAGTCCACCTGCGTGTCTTGGTAGATGTTTGTTCAGTCGAGGTGTTTGGAGGGGCAGGAGAGGTGGTCATTTCGGACCTTATTTTCCCCAGCGAGAGCTCTGACGGTTTGGAGTTGTCTGCAACTGGAGGAAGTGTGATGTTGAAGTCAGCAGAAGTACGCTCTGTTGAGTGATTGTGAAGGTCGATCGAACCTCATCTTACTGAGCCATACTTTCTTGCTCTCTTTCTTTCTTTGCTTGTTGATCTGGGTGCCGCACTATCGCTAGTTCGCGTGTGTTTTGGACAATGGAGGAGCGCCCTCACTTCTGGAAGTCATGTGGTACTCTGTTACTGGTCGATGCTATGACCTTTCACTTCCCTTTATCTTTACAGTCATTACCGCCATAAGTAGTAAAGTCAATAAATGAGACTACGAAATTACAATGCTCGCGTCTGGCCAGCCTCCACTGATAAATACTGGCTTCCGGCATAGTTCGGCAGATCATGATGTGGGAAATACTGGATTCATTCATAGTTCTAACATGAAGAACAAATATTACATAAAACAAGTTTATATCCATTATTTCTGCTTAGAGTCGTCGCTACTTTAATCTGAGCCGGCTCTAAGACCCGGCTGGGCAGGATGTATAATGGTCCTCGGCTCGTAATTTGCCGTCGGATAATTAATAGCTATAACCCGGGAAACTGGATGACCAGGATCGATGTAATCGACAGGGCCCAACACAATTATTATTCTGAGTTTCTTCCTCTAAGCGGGGTTCGTGAGGTTGAAAAGGAATAGGTTCTGACGATCCTGACGTTTCCCCCGCATTCTGAAGGAAACAACCACTTTAGCCTGTTGTCGGAAAACAATCTCCTGGCTTAGCACTTCCACCAATGATATGAGTCTGCAGCAGCGATCCAATTGACTGGGACACTTATATGAGTAGGCGATACTTCGACTCATCTCAATGGGCTCATGACTCCCTCGACAATGAACGGACCGTTTCCTGGAGCACTGTCCACTCATCATCTTTGTTACAATGCGTACCATTTTATTACTCGCGGGCCTGTTATCAGGTGTGGTCCAATGCGTCACCGTCAATCCCCCAAATTCAAAATCGAAGGCATCGAGACTATGGTATGACACTCCAGCTGTTGTATGGAATGATTCTCTACCTATTGGAAACGGGAGGTTGGGAGGAATGGTGAAGGGCACCGTCGCAACTGAGCTTATATACATCAACGAAGACTCCCTGTGGTCTGGTACTTCTCTAGACCGACTGAACCCAGATGCGAAGGATACAATTCCGAAGGTGCAGTCACTCCTCGCTCAGGGAGACGTCAAGAGTGCCACATTCGAGGCCAATCTCGGTCTTTCAGGTGTACCCTCAAGCATGCGCATGTATCAACCAGTCGGGGATTTCCAAATTTACTTTCAAGACCAAGGATCTCCCTCCAAATATGAGCGATGGCTAGAACTTGACGACGGAACCGCCGGGGTGTACTACGAAGCCAATGGGGTTTCATACGGTCGCGAGTATCTTGCGAGCAAACCAGCAGATGCACTGGCCATTCGACTTACAGCTTCGAAGTCAGGAGCTTTGAACTTCTACATCAAGTTCCAGCGTCCTTCGAACCAACAGAACCGATTCTCAGAAAAGGCATATGCGGAGAATTCAGACACTATTATTACTGAGTTCAATTCCAACCAGATCAAGGCTGCGTTCGGCGCTCGCGTTGTTACCTCAGGTGGGACGAAACGGCAAATCGGTGACCAGATTGTGATAAAAGGCGCTGACGAGGCTTGGGTGTATCTCGATGCGCGCACAACAGTTCGAGAGAAGAATCCTCTGTCTACAGTTCGTCAAACTCTCAAAAAGGCTGGAGGCTCTTCATACTCTCAACTGAGAAGCGAACATGTGGAGGACTACCAAGAGCTATACCAGCGAGCCAACCTAACCCTCGGCTCTTCTAGCGACGAAGTCAAAAGCAAGACTACCGCAAAAAGGCGTCAGGCCCTCAGTGATGGCAGTTTTGACCCTGAACTTGCTTCTCTCTACTTTCAGTACGGACGATACTTGCTTATCTCGTCTTCACGCCCCGGCACTCTGCCAGCAACACTCCAAGGGATATGGAACAATGCGTTGGATCCATCATGGGGCTCCAAATACACAATCAACATCAACATTCAGATGATCTATTGGCCAGCTGAGGTTACAAGTACGAGATTTAATTCCTTGAACGCTGTTCCAAGATTTCGCTCATGACTAACCAACGCGCAGATTTGGCTGAACTTACCGAGCCATTGTTCACCCACATGAAACTGATGCACAAGACGGGTAAAGCGATGGCACAAAAGATGTATGGCGCACGAGGATGGGTAGCCCATCACAACACCGATATCTGGGGAGATGCTGCTCCTCAGGATATCTATGCACAAGGATCCTACTGGCCAATGGGCCATGCCTGGCTTCTTCAACATGTCTTCGATCACTACTTATACACCGGCGATAAGAAGTTTTTGGAGAAGGTTTATTATCTGTTTGAGGATGCGGTCAAGTTCTACGAGGACTTCTTAACCGATTATAAGGGATGGAAGGTTACGAACCCGTCCGTCTCACCCGAAGCCTCGTATAAGAACGGAAGTACTTCGGGAGCTATGACAATTTCTCCAACAATGGATAACTCAATCTTGCGAGAATTATTCGACAACTTTGCGCAAATAGCCAAGATCCTGGGTAAATCACAAGACAGACTGGTAACGACAGCCAAGTCTCTCAGGAAGCAACTACGACCTCTAGAAGTCTCGAACAAGACTGGCCTTCTCATGGAATGGGTAGAAGATTTCCAAGAAGACGATCCTGGTCATCGCCACCTTTCCCCGCTCTATGGGTTATATCCTGGGTCTGAGATCACTCCCAAGGACGAAGAGATCTGGCAGGGATCCAAGGAGCTAGTGGATAGACGAAACTCGTAAGTAGTGAGAGCATTTGCAACCGTAGGATGTGTACTAACTGCTTGGTAGACACGGCGCCGGCAACATTGGCTGGTCTCGCGCCTGGCTTACAGCTCTTCG
Source organism: Fusarium sarcochroum (assembly GCA_013266185.1). Classification (NCBI taxonomy): domain Eukaryota; kingdom Fungi; phylum Ascomycota; class Sordariomycetes; order Hypocreales; family Nectriaceae; genus Fusarium; species Fusarium sarcochroum. Next base: position 33,853 of record JABEXW010000494.1, on the reverse strand, counting down.
AGCACGACTTCACCAGGGGAAAGAATTACAATCCGATCTTACTTACCTCTTATACAATCTTACATACGACAGTCTACTTGATATGGGCCCACCTGCAGGTTTTCAGATGGATGGAAATCTTGGTGGATGTGCAGCGATTGCAGAGTCAGTTCTTTCGAGCCACAGTGGCTTGATTCAACTTTTGCCTGCGTTAATGCCCTCTTCCAAGGAAGGAAAGTTCGAGGGCTTTGTGGCAAGGGGCGGTTTTGTGGTTGATGCTGAGTGGAAGGACGGCGGTCTTACAAGTACGACAATCACGAGCAAGCTGGGCAATGCTCTCAATGTGACGGTTGGAACAGGTCAGATACTATCAGAAGTTGATGGCAAAGGCAAGTCCATTGGAAAGGGGGGAGATTTCTTTTCACGGAAGTTGAAGGTTGGTGAGAAAGTTATCTTGAGAGGTGGCAAGTCTAATGAATAGGGCACCTGGCTAAACTAGATCTATTTCATATGGCTCCATCTAGTGACGCCTTGGACACTTTAGTCATATATCTGTTTAGTAAAGAGCATGCCTAACTTTACGACAAATTGCATCTGCCCTTGGCATCGGGCAATAAACGAATATCTGCTATGAAGGAAGTGATTTATTTAGAAAAGCCAGCTGGTTGTATGTCTGATTGTGAAAGGATGACGCCAAATGCTGTTCCCGAGCTCCCTCCTGACTAATTGTCTTATCATCTACAGCTAGCTGTGTTAACTGAGACTATGCGAAGAGCCTGCGTAAGTTCTATGTAGCCGGGCCACATGTACAGACAATATTTCAATGTCCTCGAGCTGCTTCGAGGATGATATCAGCTACCTCTTCTCCATGACTCCAAAGAGCAGCATGGCTAGCGCCGTGCAGAACATGTTTTTTAGCGCCAGTTCGCTTGGCAAAGAACTCCTCCAACTCAGGCTGAATAATCTGGTCCTTGGTCGCAACGATATAATGTTTGTTCTTGACCTGTTTCCAAGCAGGCTTGCCAGAGGGATAGTCAGATCTCGCAGCGTCAAAAGGACCCTGGGCGGCAGCAAGAACCTTGGCTTCACAAGGGTCGACATCAGGTGCAAAGTACTTCAGATAAGCCGGCTGGGTAAGCAAAAGACGTCCAGCAGCATCGGGGTAGATGTGCTGGCTGGATTCAAGTGCGGTGTAGTTTTTGCCGAGCTCAGTGACCGTCTCGCCTTCATCGGGGGCAAAAGCCGTGACGTAAACAAGGGATTTGATGTTGGGTTCGTCGGTAGCTGCGTTGGTCATGGAAAAGCCTCCGAATGAATGACCGACAACGACGATAGGGACCTCATTTTCGTTGTTGAGGGTGTGGATCGCCTCTTTTACAGTTGCAATGTCATTTGGCAGGCTTGTTAGGGGCTGTTGGACGGCAGTGACGTTATGGCCGGCGTCCAGCAAGGTTGGGATGACCTTGGACCAGGAAGAACCATCGGCTAGAGCGCCATGAACGAGGAGGATGCGAGCGGGAATCATATTGGAAAGATATTGTGTTTAAGTAGAAGGATGAAGTAGCTTGAGCGTTTGAAGAAAGACACACCCTGATATCCAGGGAATGCTACATCTTTATATATCTTGCCATGGCTAGATATCTCTTCTCAATTGATTTGTACTAGGATAGTATTTCAAATTGAGTCTGCGGATATAAGCAGTAAGAGGAAATACAAATGCTGGCAGGGGTAGTAAGCACTAAAGCGTATTTCAAATTTGTACTCTTCTTTTCTCTCTCAATGTTCTGTGCTAAATTCTGACACGCATCTATAGATCCCGCCTTATGGCGCGACTTTAATTTGTCACAACAGAAATACAAATAGTTTTGGCACAGAAGGGGCGGTCGCTTTTGCAACCAAGCTCCCTGTACCTGAAATAGTATCCGCAGCTTCCGCCTTGGTGACTGTATTTTTACCATGACGGAATCCCGATATCTGCCCTGATTTGCCGGCTGCGCCTCTCGGCCGTTCTTAAACTCCCCGCATATCATTGAATATGACGTGCAACGGGCCTCTAGCTTCGTAATTTTCCTCGCCATGTCCCGCGACTCTTATCCCCGATAAGCATAAGTATAACGTCATAGCTGAAATTTCGTATCTTTTGCTACCACACGCATGAAGGGGCTGACGTCTTCACTATTACTTGTATTATTTGTCAGCCTAGAACTGTTGTCGATGACTATCATGACTGGAGCTTTTGTGTAAGATGGCAGGTATTCCAAATTAAAGGACGACGAGAGTGGTGCTACCGTATACTCACCGAATCCGATACGCTCTATAGATCTTTAAAGCCCTTGTTATTTGCTGAGAGCTTATCTTTATCATGGATATTATCATTTCTTGTAACAGGCCAATCATTGATGTCGGATCACGAAACAAGGATCCACAAGGCGTATTGAATCTCCTAAATCTATACGCCATGGCATTCAGAACTGGATATCAGGTGCCATATCATATGTTACATTCGGGGTCCGTGGCTACATACAGTTAACTCTGGCAGGACTAAATGTAGGCCAGACTCAAGCGATGAGAACGTAACGCATTCGGATGATTATCAGATAGTCCCTCAAGCAATGGTTTGGTCTTTTATAAACTACTTTCTTATCGTCTGATATTCCAAAGCCATTAACTCTAACTACATATCCCAATTAGGCATGGCCATTCGTAAGGTCGTTTACTAGACCATCGTCCTTGAACTTGTATCTATCCTCCAAGTCCCAGTACTTGTTAAAGCCAACACCTTCGCAAACCTCGCTGTATGAAAGAATCAGAGGTGGCTTTCCAACAGTCATACTCTTCTTGAGTTCTTCCAAGGTCTCACGGATACTCTTGAGCTTAGCGGCAACAAGTGTCCAGGGGTAGGCCACAGCACAGAATCCTAGTTCGGCAAGGTCTTTAGCAGACAGATTTTCGGTCTTTCCTCCCTCGATAACTAACACGGCAAGTCAGCACAAGTCAAAATGATTGGATGAGAGTCAAGGGTATAGGAAGTAACTTACTGTTTGCAAAGGTTGGGATACCAACTTCTTCCACACATCTTCGCATGGACTCGCGATCGGGAAGAGCCTCAACAAAAACGGCATCGACACCGATTCTCTTGAACTCCTTGGCGCGGCTCAAAGCCTCCTCCCACCCATGGATCAGAGAGTCTGTTCGTGCAAGTACGAAGATATCCTTGCCTTGATCGCGAGCGTCGCAAGCCGCCTGGATGCGGGCGTATGCTTCACCACGAGAGACAACGGACTTCCCCTTAGTATGGCCACAGCCTGAGGTAGTTAGTTTTAGATCATTACAGCAATGAGAAGGACAATCAAGGACTTACGCTTTGGCCAAGTCTGATCTTCGATCATGATTCCAGCCGCACCAGCATGGGCATAGCTCTCTACTGTCCTCTTCACATTGAGCGGGCTGCCATAGCCTGTATCTCCATCGGCCATGACAGGAACAGAAACTTGTCGAACAGCTTCTTGGATCTTATCGCACATCTCAGCCATGGCGATATATCCAGTGTCAGGCAGACCATAGGCACTAGACACGGGATAGCCAGCAAGGAAGATCATTGGGAAACCTGCTTCCTCGACAAGTCGCGATGAGAGACCATCATAGCTGCAACAGTGAGCAAGGATCTTTGTGGGGTCGTTGTGAGCTTCGAGCATCATTGTGCGGAGAGCTGATGCTTGGACTGAAGGAATCTTGCCGCGGACATTCTTGAGGGTGCCTGATACATCCTCGATTTGTCCGGGCTTGCCAGTCTTTTCCAAGGCTGGTGCCTTGAACTGGAAGGGGTAAGGGGTGGTGTTGACGATGGACTTAGACATTGTAAATCTGAGAGTAGTTGGTATTAATTTGTGCTGTTTGAATGATGAGATGATTGATGATGAACATGCAAAAGTAGAGCTTCTGATGAAGATGTTATATACATCAACTCTGGAAACATATGCAAAGGTGCGTCGCTGGATGAAATCCGGATATTGATGGAGGCCCTCGGATATCGATGGAAAGTGCCGGATATTGACCTATCCGAAGCCTACATTGCCGGAGATCTAAGAAAGCCTCCCCGCGTAGTTTGAGAGAAATCCGGGGTATGCGGGGACCCCGCATCTTGCTCGGGTAGGATCTTGACCGAGATCAGATGTCTCCTTTTCTGAGCTGCGAACCTTGACTTCGGAGACTGACGGGATTGTCTACGACAAAGTCAAAACACTCTGAACGTGATACGCGATCTGCTGGCTACTAAAACCCACTTAGATCCTCGAGCATATCCATCTTGAACTCCTACGATCAAGAATCTTCACCCTCATATCAAATTCTTTTTTTAATAAACTATCTTTCGTCACCATGGCTCAGTCAGACCCTGAGCACAAGATGTCTCTGAACGCAGAGGAACTAGAACATGCAGCAGAGCCTGAAGAGCGACAGCATGTTGAAGTTCCCGAAGAGGCCAACAGACGTATCAAAAAAACAGTAAGCCAATGGCAATGGCATCAAAAATGACTTTACTGATTATTCTCTAGTTCGATCGCCGACTTCTTCCCATTGTATGCTGCCTATACGTTTTATCCTATCTCGATCGAGGAAACATCGGAAATGCCAAAGCCGCTGGTGCCAAGGAGGACCTAGGTCTTAGCGACTCTCAATGGGCCTGGGTCCTTAACTCGTTCTACATCTGCTACGTCTGCTTCGAGTGGACGAACCTGTTTTGGAAGATCCTGCCCGCCAGCAAATATGTCGCCGTACTTTGCGTGCTGTAAGCAAACCTTGATACAATTCTGAAAGTGGTCCTGCATAAGTACTAACGCTCTGTTTGCGTCTAGCTGGGGAACTGCTGCCATGTGCTCTGGCGCCGTGAAGAACCTTGGCGGACTCATTGCCACCCGAGCTCTCCTTGGTATCTTTGAGGCCGCATTTGGCGCTGGTGCACCATACTTTCTCTCTTTGTTTTACCGCCGCAAGGAACTAGGCTTTCGAGTTTCTCTCCTCCTAGGCATGTCGCCATTGGCGAATTGCTTTGCTTCTGCGTTGGCATATGGAATCACTCATATCAAAGGTTCAATGGAGCCTTGGAGATATCTCTTCATCATTGGTACGTCAATACGCGTCGATGACTCCCCCAGAAAATATGTGCAGCTGTCTGACTAGTCTGTTACTATAGAAGGTGCTCCGACTGTTGCTTTCTCTGTCGTGGTCTGGTTTTTCCTGGCAGACTCTCCAGATAAGGCTAAATACCTTTCTGAGCAAGATGCTACTTACGCTGTTGAGAGGCTCCAGGTCCGCGATCGTACCAAGAAGACTGGTGTTCGTTGGAACCAGATATTTGCCGGCCTGACGGACTACCAGAACTACGTCCATACCGTCATTCATTTCTGCTGCAATTACTCTTTCGCCGGCCTGTCAAACTTTCTCCCAACGATTGTTCGCGACATGGGTTACTCGTCCGTTACTGCCCAGGGCCTCACTGCGCCCCCGTACTTTCTAGCCTTCCTTTGCTGCGTGGCGGCAGCTTTGGTAAGCGATAAGTATGGCAAGAGAGGATATATCGTGAGCGGTAGTTCACTCATTGGCTTTATTGGCTACCTCATTCTGGTTGTTGTTCAGGATGAGTCCATGAAGGCAACTCGTTACGCCGCCATCTTTCTGGCCTCCTGTGGAGTGTTTCCTGCGCTCTGCATTAACATCACCTGGCTACTGAACAACCAAGGAGGAGATTCGAAGAAGGGTGCTGGCCTAGCAATCCTAGCAACTTTCGGCCAATGCTCCTCTTTTGTTAGTAGTGTTTCTTTCCCCAGTTCTGACGGGTAAGTGTCCTCCTCTCCGACACCTTTGTTCCAAGCCCATGCTTTGGCGTTCCCTCAGCTGACACAATACTTAATATAGGCCTCTCTATCTTCAAGGTACCGCTATTGGCTGTGGCTTGACGGGCCTCTTCTCTATACTCGGGCTAGGTCTACACTTTGCTTTGGAGCGTGAGAACAAGCGAAGAGACCGTGAGTATGGCACCGTCGAAGCCGACATGGCGGTTGATGTCACAGAGCTTGGCGATAAGAACAAGAACTTCCGTTACCTCACGTAGAAAGATCTGATGTTTAGGGTTGGTGAAAGTAAATTAGGGAAGACCTTTTGGGCCAGTCAGCTGTTCATCTATCTATGTTTTACCAATTAGCTTGACTCCTTTCGTCAATGATGGAATAATATATTCTTTGCTAGTCTGCGCATGCTCATTTGTATCGGATAGATCACGGGGCTTTCAATCCTATGATGGATCAAGATACAGTCCGGACCCTCTACCTATGTCCTTGCACTACAAGCCATCCCCCAGTCCGAACCTATAGCAATTAACTCACCCTGGAGCCATCTCGAACTCTAGTTCATCTTGACACGCGTACTTCCGTTTGTCGCCTTATTTCTTGTCGTACAAGTTTAAAAAGTCACCTTGTCTACATATAATTCCGTAACAACTACACTTCAATCACTCCAACCTATTCTTTGTGCAGCCGCAAGCAGTGACGATGGCTTCGCCTGTGACGAACCCACCCGCTGTCCTTGATCTGGGGCTCCACAGCCGCTAATCTTGGCCGAGGAGTCCGTGCATCCTTTTCCCCCGCGGTCGTGAGTGGTCCCAAGTCTAACATAGACGTGATCGTGTAGCTCATAGCCAATAGTGTTCAGTGATTAGTACGTAGATAGGCTCTGATTGAGCATGTCATGTACCTCAGTAAGGAGATGATTTCGGAGCCGATAGTTCCCCGGATGAAGGCTACATGATGTAGCCTACATCCAATGATATACGTACATTCATCTCCGCACACGAACCAACGCTACTCCACCTAGCTTGTTTCTTAGCACATCGATCGGCGCGGGGACAAGAAGGCTGGCCAGTCAGATCGCTGGCATTGAGGTACGTCGTCGACCTGAAGCTCAGCAGACAAGATACTTAAATCCGTCACCATCCGCCACTTTCCGATTCCCCTTCGGAATGAAAGGATTCCCAGACAACTAACCACCGGGCGACTCCCTCACCCAGAAGAGCATGTCCCTTGCCAATGGACGCTGACGCTCGAACCCAGCCCACTTTCCCCGGTAATAATGGGGCCTCGCGCGGACGACGCGTACGGGATTTTCGCCGGGGCTACCAGGCCTGTGAGCTGTGTCGGAAAAAGAAGATCCGCTGCGTCGTCGAAACCCCTGGCGTGTCTTGCTTGAGGTGTCAGAGGGAAGTCAAAGAATGTATTTTCAGCGATGAACGTTCTCATCGAAAGCGGAATAAGACTGGCAGTAGAAGAGCGTCTTCTAAAGAAGGTATGTGAACCTCAGATACGATTGACCTTTGCCACCCCTTGCTAACGTGGCGGCATTTCATAGAAGCTCCCGGCTCTATAGATGGCACTACTAGAGAAAGCTCATCGCCGACTCCGGCCACTCTCGGTCACGACGTGCCAAATACATTTACTCAAGACCCGTCACAGCTACTCAACGACAACAATGACATGACACTGCCCCCACAAGATTACTCTGATCTTCCTCTGTCGGCCGACAACTCACTAGCGCACAACCTATCTCAACCACAACAACAAACTATCGTGAACGAAACATCACCGTCCATCGGTTCTGCAGGACCTTCTGGTGACCTTACAGACAGTGTCATGAGAACGCTTGTTTCGAATGGCAAAGACGCACTGCGGCTCTTATTCCAACCAGCGATTGAGCACGCCAAGAAGGATGGAACGGCCCCCAGCAATCCACAACCCGCATCGCGACATGCACTGCATCACGTTGGAGAGACACTGACTCCTGGAACCACTTCCTCTGTCAGAACATCTAGACCTATCTGTTTTTCTCCGGCTCCTCATAATACCTTGACGATATGGCGGTCATTCCGTTTTGTCAAGATGGGCTGGTTCACCGCCGAAGAGGCAGTTGCCTACGTTGACTTGTAAGTACTATCACTAAACATGGAGAGCAAAAGACAGTATAATTAACGGACAATGATATCCGCGTTGATAGGTTTCAGCAAAATTTAGCACCGCTATCCCCGGTATCTAAAGGCTTTGACCTGAGCCATGAGAAACACTACAAGCTAATCACGCAAGAACCTCTACTCTGCTGTGTCATTCTGATGATTTCATCTCGATACCACATATTGGAGGGCGCTGGTGGTCTCGCAAGAAGTACCCTTGTCCATCATCGGTTATGGGAGCATTGTCAGCATCTCATCATGAGAATCATCTTTGGCCAAGAAAAGCGATCCAAGGCGAAAACAAGAACAAGAGGCTCCATCGAAGCTCTTCTGCTGATTATCGAGTGGCATCCGCAAGCAATTCACCTACCACCGGCTGCAGACGGCTGGGACTCCTCTCTCCTGCTAACCGATTCGGACCCTCGGGATGATCAATTCGGAAACCAGGCAGACGTCACTGACGATAATGAAGCCCAGTGGCTAAGAGATGTCATCACCCCCGCCAAGACCTCCGATCGTATGTCTTGGATGCTTCTCGGCTGTGCGCAGTCTTTGGCTCTTGAGCTTGGACTCTGCGATAATGGCGATAGAGTTGACAGTGAGACCATGTCTACACAACCTCCGGGCTTGCAAGCCGAGCAGACACGACTACGCGATCTGCTCTATATCTTCTTAGAGCAGCAATCCAGTCGACTTGGATGCCCTTCTATGATGCCTACCTCTGTCTCGCGCTTCATGTCAGAGCCTTCGAGGAGAGACGTACAAAGTGATTCATTAACAGCGTGGCTTGACTTGACAAATCTCATACGAACCATCATCGACGTGTTGTGTCCATCGGCAGTAGGAATTCGAGAGATTCTTAGTAGCTGTAGATACGTGAACATCATTAAGCATTTTCAGCAACAGCTAGCGGCGTGGAGGACAACTCACCTCCGGCAAGAGAGTGCGCACCCCCCTGGTTCTTTCTCCGGATCATTATGTACTGACTTTTTATTACTTCAGCTCTGTCTTCTCATGCATACGAGGATTTGTCCATCGAGTTCAATTATCTTCGAGCTTTCATGAACTCGCTTGGTATCCAGGCCGCCGTAGATCGGGTCCTCGGTGGGAGACCGCCTAACCCCATTGATACCGACGTTCTGCAGTCGTCCATCACAGCAACAGACTATTCTTTCATCAAAGAAGTTATCGATTCGTCATGTCAGGCTCTTGAGTCAGTCAACAGACTGTTCGAGGCTGGTACGCTCCGCTACTGTCCTGTCCGGGTCTTCCTTCGCATTATCATGGCTTCTATCTTCCTTCTAAAAGCTCTTAGCCTTGGAACCCGTACCGCAGATTTGGAAACGTCTCTAGGTGTCTTGGAGAGATGTATAGAAGCTTTAAGAGCTAGCAGTCTCGATGAGATGCATTTAGCTTCTCGATATGGAGAGTTGCTGGACATGCATCTAGAGAGGTTCAGACAAGGTATGGTTCCAACTTCTGTTCCTCGAGGGATTCTGCCAGTGAATCAAAGCTCCCAATGGAACTTTGACAGCAGCGTACCAGGGGGAGACGATGCCTTGGGAGATATGTCGATGGCGGCGGTAGATGACTGGCTTGCCCTACCTTTTGATCCTAGCATAGCTCCGTTCGGCTTTTCGACTGATGACCCTGACCTGGCCGAGCTAGAAGACAGGTCTTGGGATTTCTTGTGGAGCCTACCAAATGTGTAACTCTGCAATTCTTTTACTACTATTGTTCCAATCTCATGCAAATTATTGGGCTGTGATACTTCCGCTAAGTAGGTCGAAAGTTCATTTCTAACACTACTTAGAATTAATGTTCCCCCACCGCGAATATTCCTTATAAGCAGGTTCCTGAAAAAGGTCATAGAACCAAGTCGAGTACCAGTTGCCGCCTCTATCATTCTCGAGGTCTTCCTCCGTCGGCTCAGGCCCGATGCCACAATCGAAGAGTTCAGGCGACTGAAAAGCAGTAACATTAACCCTTCCAAACTTCGTAGCCCTACCACCCGTGAGTGAGTCCATAGTCTTAATGTCAGTCGCAAATCCGGACTTTGCGCTGTCGACAACAATCATCGGTCGGCTGCGGCCCTCATACTCAAGAATCCAACAAGTACCACACAACGGGGAGTCTGGTCCATCGACTCCCTCATAGCCGGCAATTACACGCGGTAGATCCTGTAAATCCACCCAGCCTTGATCCTCAATAAGACTACCCTTCTTTCCATTCCAGCATGCAAACTCTTTGACGGAAGTTGTAGCGTCATCAAAGATCCCGTTATATGTAACAGTTGTAACTATACCAGTAATTAATAAGCCCTAGAGAAGAATCGCTAATTCTGACCAGTGATAGAGGAGGTTGAAGAGAGTAGACATGCAAGACTGGCGACTTTAGAAATGTACATCTTGGAAGCGTAATATGAGGATGGGGAAGTTGACGAGGGATTCTGGAGAGGGGTTATCGGTGTGAGGAAGAGTTTGGTATAAAACTAGCATGCAAGACCTGATGGAGTCTTTCATCTTGACTCCACTGTGGATGCCGTGCTGGTTGTTGGTTGCCAGCCTTGGTTATTAACCCTTGACTGTTGGCTGTTAGTGATTGGACGTTCTCCCCTTTGATGGCTCGTCTAATCGCTTTTAACCGGCCTGACCTATGGGATTTGCGTTCCGGGCCGACTATATCCTTTTCGCAGTTTAGATAATCTCGTATTGCAGTCCGCTTTAGTGAATTCAGAGGTCTAGAGCATTTTAGACCCCTGACATCCTAATGGCCTGAGGACCTCGTAGGCTTTCCTCTAAATAAAATGCTAAATATCGCATTTTGTGAGATTGCGTTATAATGACTCGGAGATAGAATAGAAACTTGAAGAGCCAGTGTTTTTATTCTTGTTAAAGCTGGCCTTCCATACTTTAGGTGGTCACCGAGTATGTTTCTCACACATTAAAGATTCAGTGAGTTAGAATCTTAATGAATTAGATCCATAGCATGTTTAAAAGAAATACAAATTAAACCATCCATTGGAATGACTCATTACGCCAACTGGTTGTTATCGTTATAACTTGTCGTCTCAAGACTTACACGCTGCCATATGAATGTAAAGATATTTGTGTAAGCCTGAAGTTAATGACTGATGGGGTGAGTCTCCGAGAAGGAGTTGAGAAGTTTGTGTCAATCCATATGTCTATAGTTTACTGATTGTCATGCAGATTATATGCTGTTATACTAGGGAAATGACAGTGGTTGGTAGATGATAGTCTTTGGTTCTTTAAATGGACCGAGTCAGCAAACTTCACTACTCCCAAAATCATTTCACAACGGAAAATAAGAAGTCTCAATTCTCTCCGCTAGCAAAAATATCTCCCCTACCACCCACAAAGTGCCATGTGTGTTAATGAGTAAGGGTCCACACGCGCATGGTGGTGAGCGCGCACATTGAGCGAGTTTCACTTGAACATGGGCTAGGCCTGGAGGAAAAGCCCCCCAGGACCACCCCAGCCTATCGAGAGACAAAGTTTTGCAAGCATCTACTAGAATCAGCGCCATGAGGGTTGGGAGAGGTTACTATGGCTTGAACAGCTCAAGTGTACTCCATCTCCCCATCGCGTCGTCAATCTTGACTCTTACAAGTCCAATTGGCGTGTGGTGACCCGTCTATAGCGTTGTCGAGTGGGCTCCATATCGCCTAATATCTCTCTCGCAACTAACACACTGGGGGAGGTCGTGGCAGCATATCCCGGGTGGTACGCCACAAGGCGCTTCAATTTTCTCAGTTGATAATACTCCATCTAAACCCTAACAAATACCACAGGGGCCTTGAGGCTCAAATAAGAATATATGAACCAGTTTCTGTGGTGAAGCTTCTTCGCTGACTCTTGGTCATCACTCATCGTCTCTACCAAGCTCAAGCCGCCAGCATGCGATCGATCGTCTTAACGGTGGCTCTTCTGAGCCTTTTTCCTGCCAATGCCTGAGCACATACAACGGCGGGCAGAGAGCGATATGGAGTCATTGGATATGGCGTGTCGATACACAATCCTCCATGCGTCTATGGATGCATCGACATTGTCGGCTGATGGACCATTCACTTTGACGACGACCATAGCATGGGTGAACACGGGGGCTCGGTGCATATGGCCGCCGCAACGCCTGAATGCAAGGCTACCAACGATCCCTTTCCTTAGGCCATGGCATGATGCTTCTATACTCATGGCCGGGATGTGAAGAATTCAACTCTTGAGAACGTTTGGGAAATGGGTATTGTCTGATGACGCAAGATCCAGCCTATACCCAAGTACTCTTACCAAGTTGCCCTCTCTCTCGTCTACAAGTCCCCTCCTACCAAGGTTGTCGAGTCGGAGGCAGTGTTCCATAAGACGTATTTGGTGGATGAGGATGCATGGCTCGGTAACTTCAACGGCGATGGTGGGTTCGAGAGCATGGAGGCTCTTTCTCAGAGATATGGGTACGTACCACGGAGTGAATTTAACGTACCTCTGGACTAACAGAAAAACAGTATCATCCTCATGGCTACTTGTGTCGCCATCCCCGTCGTCTTCTCCTGGCTTTGTTCCCATACGCGGTCAAGGTCTTTTATTGCGTATATCTGGATTATCAACATAAACATAAACACATTTGATTTTTGATCTAATACCCCCGACGTCAATATTGGGGGCTGCATCACAGATCAGGACGGAGGCCAACCGGCCCATCAATCTGGAATGTTACAGGCTTATTCTGAGTACAAGTTTGGTCGAGCGGACCGGTCGCCGAGTTTTTACTACAGACGGTAAGAATATCAGACCCCCCTCGATAGTCGGCATGTCTGACTGATTAGCGTAGTAGCTAGAGAGTAACGGGTTGACCTACGAATCGCCGACATCATGGTAGACCATAATGCTGAACTCTTCCTTCTCGCCAGCCCAGAGCGTAAACGAATAATGAGTTTCGCCACATGGCCGGCGCTCATCAGGCTCGGGAAATGCAACGCTTGTTGCCGAGCAGTCGAGGTTGTCGGCGTCAATACCGTTGACCTTGAACGAGACGCTTTCGATCTTGAGGCCAGCCGGGGTGCCTTGCTTGTGGATGGAAAGGTCAGATATTGTTACTGTCTCCTCCGCGAGGCCATAGCCGATGAAAGCAAACAAGGTGGTGTAGATTGCGGTGCGCATATTGTCTGTGGTGTGGAACAGGATCAAGTAATGCGGGATGTACCAGTGGTGAAGTAGCTGTGCTGTCTTCGAATTAGAAAAAGATTATTTGGAAAGGAAAGCGGCTGACATTTATGAAATAAGGGGCTGAGCTATTTTCATCATACGAGACGTGGCTTTCTTACTTAACCGGAGCAGGAATCTGTAATTCGTCAGGTCATGTTATTTATCCCGCCAAAGGATGAGGCGCAGCAATAATCTTGGCACAAGAGCAGACTGCTATACGGTACGGACGAGGTGCCAAGTCCGTCGGGTCATCAGATGGTCCGACGGACCCTGAGGCACCTTCATAGTGTATCAGTGACACGTGACTTGATCCCTATGAGGCCCCGTGTAGATAAGGAAGATAGACCCGGCGTGCTGGAAGGTCATGGTGTGTATCCTGCATCAATCAGCCGGCCTCTCAGCCCGGCCCCTTTTATCTAGCTACATCAGTACACACACATCCATCAACAGGTACTTAGGCCCTGACCTATATATCCGTTTGAGGCATTATACCCTTATAAAAGATATTTTGCTACCTATGTAGTTAGTTCCTATATCGGTAATAAAAGGGAGGTAAGAGGTTCATGGGTACCCGTGATGCTATTAATTTCATAGGCCCCATGTAAATAATTAAGCACAGTATGATTTGTCCTAATTGCCTTCTACCTGTTAATGATACCATGGAGCTTGATTCCCCGACGCGATCGCGTCAGGACGCAACAAATTGAGTCACAGTGCGCTCGAATACTAACGACGCCCAGCAGTATCCTCTCCGATGGAAACAGCATCATTATTCACCAAGGACTGCCTTTCTCCCGAATAAGAATATAAGTCGCGCGATGCACTGTTCGGAGCGATCAATGCTTAGGCTGCACCAGAGGTTACGTAAATGAGTCTTTTTCACAGTGTAGATAGTTTATCTTTTCAGAGATAATTTTATTATGCTCATACTGTCTAGCGAAGACTAACGATCTAGAAAATACCGAGGAAGCTTCGCTTCTGCTTCTTATTCTCGGGAGGATAAACAACAATGCGATCCAAGTCCGCACCCTTGACATCCTTACCATTGTTCAAGCCACCAACAGTGATTGTGTTCTTTCCCTTCTTGAGAGGCAGGAGAAGAGGCGTAGAGAGGATGATTCCCTTGTGGGTATCCTTCTGGTACAGAGTGTGCACCTTGTCCTCATCACCATTAACCACGACGCTGCTAATACGTCGGACTGCCCAAGTGCCGTTGATACGATCAGGTGAACCCATGGGTTGATCACCGAAACCCATGTCGTCGATGTCTAGATTTAATGTGAGTATGGTAATATCTGTTAACGTAGGCGTTGATACTTACTCTGGTGGTAGAAAGAGACCCATTGGTCTTTGCCCTGTCCATTGACGGTAAAGGTAGCCGTGCTGTCGTTGCCGTAGATACCGGTTGCAATGACGTGATCGGTTCCAAAGGTCTGCACAGACTGTCAGTGGAAGCATTATCTAATTGAAGAGTTCAACTTACAGCTTCTTGGAGGTGGGCATCACCGGCCAACTTGGCGTCCTTTGAAGGGTAGGTCTTGCCCTTAACAGGCTTCCATTCACCAGTCTTACTACAAGCGTATCAGTATCCAAGACCTTGTGATAATCGGAAAGCGTGCTTACACGTTGAGGTCGTAGATATCGTGCCAGACAACCTTAAGACTCTTGTTGTCCTCATCAATCTCAATAGGAAGCCAAACATCGCGGCTCTCCCAGATGGAGGGCAAGTCCCACTTCAAAATGTTAGCGTAGCACTTGTAACGGGATCATACAAACATACCTGATCGGCCATGTACAAGTATGTAGTCTTCTTTGTGCCTTTGATTCTGAAGGAGAAACCAGATTGAGTGCTGAAAGTTCGGGTATAGGCTGGTGCGACAAAGAATGGCTGCGACCAGGGTCCCTCCAGCTTATCGGCTCGCATGGCCACGACATCTAATACAGTGAGCTTTTTACACTTGTATACCACTTCAGAAAACCTACTGTTGGGGCGGTATCCCGTCTTGTGGCTCATCAAGGTCCAGTAGCTCTTCTCAGTCTGAATAATAGTAGGGGCTTCGAAATCGTATTTGTTGAACCGGTGAGTAACCTTCTTAACGTCGGTGAGGTTGCTGTTAAACTCGCTAATGTAGACGTCACGACCCTCGACCTTGTCGCCGTTCGAGTAAAGGGAATAGGACTTTCCGGACTTGTAGTCGGTGAAAGCACCAAAGTCCTGGGACCAGTTACCCAATGGAGCCGCAGCGTGCTGGAACTTGTAAGGTCCGCCGATCTTGTCCGATGTAGCCAGGCCCTGAAGAAGCATGCTGTAGTTTCGGTCGTCGGCGTGCCACCACATCTAAGACATTAGTATTGTCATTGGACAGCTCCAAAAAGGTCGATCGTACATGGTATTTGCCCGTCTCTTCGCTGTATAGAACCTTGGGGCGCTGAATGATGCTCTCGGGGGAGATGTACTTGTGGCCTTCCTCGGGCTCTAGTATGCTGTGAGCAATATTTCTTTTGATGCAAGCTGTACATGGGACATACTCAAGGCCAGGCCGTGGGATTCCCAGGTGGCGAGGTCATTGGAGCTGTAGACAGAGACACCACCGCCCTCCTCTTGCTCTTCAGTCTTGTGCTCTCCGAACCAGTAAAACTTTCCACTATCCTGGTCGACGCAAAGGCCTCCAGCATGAGCATTGAAGAGGCCGCCATCGGTATCGTGCCATCGAGCGCCAGGAACAATCCAACTGGCACTCGCGCAGGCGGCAAACGCCAATACGGAGAAGAGAGTCATCGTGATGAAGAATTAGGTGATCAATTGACAATGTGGAGTGGCCTCGGTCACTTACCACAACTCACGTAAATTCATGACCTTGATTCTGTTTTATAGCTCTACAACGGCTATCTCGGTGTATCTCGAGCCGACGCGGCAGAGCTCCAACGGCGGTGATCCCCTAGATCGGCAGCTTGCCCGTCTTGTACCTCGATATGTCGTGTTACATTGTCATGCAGACATGGCCCCTTGTACTAGAACGCGGGGACGGTCAAACC
Source organism: Fusarium sarcochroum (assembly GCA_013266185.1). Taxonomy (NCBI): domain Eukaryota; kingdom Fungi; phylum Ascomycota; class Sordariomycetes; order Hypocreales; family Nectriaceae; genus Fusarium; species Fusarium sarcochroum. Next base: position 17,629 of record JABEXW010000494.1, on the reverse strand, counting down.
ATAAGCCAATTGTGGTATGGTTGTTGGTAGCTTAATATGTCGATCCCCCGCTGGATTGGTAGACGCTTCAATCAAGTCACTCCTTGGCGTTGGTTTTCCCCGGAATAACGAACGGGATAATTGGCAACCACCAATCAATCGCCCTGGTTTTTGTCAGACGCAAATCGTAATTTTGACTAGGATACCTTGACCCGGGGGAGCTCGGTCCGTTTTTGACATCATACCCTACTAGTTGTAGTGACCTTAAGGTGAAATTCGCTGTTCTCTTCAACTCTTGATCAAATGAAAAGAACACTGCGGGTACGCCGGCTGTTCCCGAACGAGCACGTGCCTGGTGCCCGAACAGGCAGTTGTCCTATAACAGCAATTCTCTTCATGTCTTGCTCTTCAATTGGGAACTTGAGAGAGCAGAATAATTATCAGATGATTCACAATGGCGAGTCCCCTGGCTAGTAGAAGGTGGTGAAATTCCAAATCCCAATGTTGACGTAATGTTTGCCTACCCTGAAGGATCACCAACCACGGGGGATGTTTTCTCCGAAGCCCTCCAGGGACTTCGGATGAATCTGTACGGGCCTCGGATGATGCTCTTTCTCGTGATATTGTTTCAGTCGCTGGTTGTTCCGTTGTAACCCCCCGGGACGATCGAAGGTTATGTGATATGTTAAGAAGGTAGAAGGCATTTATGAAGGATCACTACCATCGTATTCTCTGGATAGCCGCTGGCTAGGCAGGTGTAAAGTCGCGTGGCGCAAAAGTAGGGATGCGGCTCGATTGAGTTCAGGGGTTGGTGGACGCGGGTCACTTAGTGCCTAGATCTACCGAATTACAATTGAAGATTATCATTCAAGTGCACTACGGAGTAGAAAAAGAAAGTTGTCAAATGCACTATTGCGCCACGGCTGTGCCTGCAGGAACCTTAACGGTCAGAGGAACTAAGCCCTGGTCTTAACAGCATTTGACATCTGTTCAAGGAGTGTGTTTGACAATCACAATCAACGGCTTGTGGCTCAGACTCTAATCTCGGACATCGTCGACATGTCACGGAATGTCCAGCATTCCAATCTACCCTACGAGGGCAGTTTTAGCGGGCGCGAGCCACCCTTATCTGAAAAGTAGACAGCCTTCGCGGGCTCCAATTAGTCTAGTGTCAAGCGATCCGCTAATCTAGACCCGATTGTCAAGGGGAATTATTGAAAGCCATGTGTGCGGGAAGTTCCAGCCTTCGTCACCGGCGACTTATAATAAAATAAGACCTGACGCATCTCACTTACTATTGCCTACTACTTTGACTTTCTTTCTCGATGATCTTTCGAAAATCGCCCCTAGGTACGGGCGCATTTGCGAAATGGTCCGCCGAGGAGTATTCTGTGTCATTATCCTGGCATTTCTTTCGCAAGCTGCGGCAGCCCAGTCACTTATTTCTCCCGAGCTCTTGACGCAAGCTCCCAAATGCGCTGTAGGTTATGCTTCCTTTACAATTCCTAGATCCATGTCGATCTAGAATGGCTTCCTTCTTGCGCCCCAAAATCGCATCATCCTCCTTAGAACATGTCGGACACTAACAGCCAGCAGGTAAATTGTTCAATTCACATACTGAGCCAGACGAGCTACTCAAATGAGAGCCATGAGCAACTATGCCACGATAAGACTTTTCAAACCGAGATAGAAGCGTGCCTGATGCAAGACTGCACAATTGCAGAATCTCTGAGTAAGACCCCTCACAGACCACCGGATTCTCTCGAGGTTTCACACGTAACCACTTGTAGTCTCCGTGCTTTAGTATCCTAGTTCGTTGACCTTGTTAGGCTTTATAAACATCACAAACCCCATTTGTGGGATTCCAAGCGTCGACGACCGCCAAGACTTGAACGTAACGACTATTATTACGGCCAGTCTAGCAACATTATTTTTTGTCCTTCGAATGATATCCAAAGCTACTCGCCATATAAGCTGGGGGCCCGACGACACTTTTATTGTCTTGTCATTTGTACGTATCATGAATCCCATAAGCAATGATCAAGCCGCCTGACAACAGAGTTAGGTATTGATGATCATTATGGTTTCTGCTATGCTACTCAGTAGGTTTTTCCTGACGGACGAGTCGTCCCACTTTGAGGAAGTATATATCTAACCATATCCACTACTCAAGTGATCCGTTGGGGTCTTGGCCGCAATATATGGGTTCTTCACGAATACGAATTTGTCCTCGTACTCAGAGTAAGTAATATGCCATCACTTTGCAACCAGAGGCTAAGCAATTTCCTTAGTACCTCACCGTTAATGAACTCACATACGTTTTAGGCCTCTCTACGATTAAAACATCAATCCTCCTATTTTTTCTCCGCGTATTTCCTGACTCCACGTTCCGGAAAGTCAGCTGGTGGACCCTTGGCTGTATTGCCTTCTCGACCTTGGTCTTTACCATCCTTGGCGCTATTCAAATCATACCTGTGTTAATATCATGGGACGGATGGCAGGGGAAAAAAACAAGAGGCGTGTTCCCTGACCTGGACGTCATATGGATGTCGCATGCAGTCCTGAACATTGTCTTTGATCTCTGGATGCTGATATTGCCGATGACGCAACTCTATTCCCTTGGCTTGAAACTGAGGAAGAAGATTGGCGTTATCGCCATGTTTAGCACTGGCATATTGTAAGTCTGAGCAACACGCTCATCCACACGGCAGCACTTGAACTAATCGACAGCTTCCAGCCTGACCATTGTCAGCGTAATCCGCGTGCCGAGCTTACTCACCACTTTCGGGTCAAAGGATATCACCAGTAAGAAAGACATCCATCCTTACCAACGCTGAAAAGGAAAAAAACCCATGATTCTCTAACCATCGTTTGATTAAACAGCCAGTGGGGAAAGGATGATAATATGGTCGGTCATCGAGGTTTGCGTAGGAATCATGGTGGCATGTTTTCCTCACGCACGTCAGCTGCTGGGAGGCTTCTGGTCTTATATGATTTCGGGAAGCAAGGATGACAGCGCTTCTAGCACGGAAGGAGTATTCCCCCAGAGATCGATCAGAATCATCCCAATGACCGCCAGAGATTCGACCACAGATATGACTTCACGAGGCGACAGTGATAGTTTGGCCCTTGGATACGGGGGTGGCACTGTCGGATCAAGAGATTCTGATGGTATAGCAAGAACGGAAGATGGGAGTGTAAGCTATGGAAGTGACAGAGAAATGATAGTTTAGATTCTCCCGTATTACTAAATCTACTAACGCAATCCAAAATCTCTTATAACCGACGGCTATAGGGAAAGCTCCTCCACATCCCGATGCCCTACTATTAAGCTCGGCGATACCATGTCAGTGCATTTGAAACTATTGATAAACTATTTGCTACTAGCGATTCCTCGGTCGAGCCTTACTGAAAAAAAGCAGATGGTGTGGTGATCCAGATGCCAATTACTAATGATTCAAGCACGCGATTCTATCAGCGGTACCGTGAATTAGGTCTCGATCGCTTATGAGTGCTCAGACAAAACTTGCCAGATAAAGAGGCAAAAGAGCCAGAAACGAAAGATCGTCGCTGTGTCACAGGAGAGCCAAGTATTAGCACTGCGGATGCGCCGCAAGAAAAGACTCGACTGGATAGCGAAATTGGTACCTCCAGGCAAGATGAGATGTAAAGGTTTCGAGGGCAGTTAGATATTTAAATGACATAACGCACAAATATCCGATATGGCCACTGGAGATGGTGGTCTCCACAAAGCCATCCCCTCACCAGTGGCACTTGGTCATCGTTCCTGGCTGCCTCCCCAACATGAGACTGAACCGACCTGTTGGATCTCGGCAGGCTCGGGTAGTGTTTGAGTTGACAACCGCCTGGGACTACCGAGGTGATCTAGTTCAAAAGTGGATGAGAACCTCCTGGATCATCCCTGAAACTAGCCGAAAAAGATAAACGCCACCACACGGAGACAAAATTAGCTGAATGGCTAGTCCTGCAATGCTTAGTCTGCCAAAAACTGCTGGCTAGCGTTGCCGCTGGAATGTTCATGTCCCTAACATTTTAGTCAGGGGTTATTGAAGAACGTTGGCATGAAGATGTCGCGGGTAATGAATGGGTGCCGTGAGACAAAATACTTTATTTAGTGGGCATCGATTAATACCCTACGTTTTTTGCTGCAGATGTTTCAAGAATGAGTCTAGCAGCCATCCTTACCAAGCTGTTGGGTATGTAACGTCAAACTTGATCTGACCAACCCTAACTGATTTGTTTCGTATTGTCTCCATAGCCTGGCTACATTGTGGAGCATAGAGTCAGGTTCTCGGCCGATCCGCAGTGAAGTCAAAGCTCCAAGATTGGTACGATCCTTATCTCATCTCAGCTGAAGAACCCACATCTACCAGGGTTTAAACAACCAGACCAGGGGCATAATTCATTTAGTGTCCAAGCTGTCAGGACGTATCTATTCTGGAATACGTGGGGCCGATGTGCCATCGGGATGTCGAAATCTATGATCAAGTACGTAGTAAGCGGTTGTTTAGCTGCTAGTCTACCTCGTATGCCTGGAAGATCCCGTAGATCCGCTCCAAAGATTTGGATGAAAGATTTGCCAACTAAAGCAAGCTGGAAAAGGGTCAGCTGAAGCTTGTGTCTATCGCAGAACAGTCATATTTGGGGGTATATTTAAACCCGATGTCTCCCAACTGAATACAGGACCTTTCTCAGGCATTCTCTCCACCATTCATTTCTCTCTTATACTCTAGCAAGTCTTTCCAAGATGAAGCTTTCTCTCCTCATCACCGCTTTGGTCTCTGTGACCTCCGCGCTCCCTGAGCCTTCGTATGACTCAGTGCCCAAGACACCCGCTCACAACAAGCCATCGCTCCCCGAAGGCAACTGGAACTACGGCCCCTATGTTGATCATCTCAAGGATGCCCAGAAGAAAGCCAAGAAGGCACCTAAGAAGTATCACAAGTTCCCCTACGGATACCAGCAGCCTTCGTTCGTCGGCTGGAACTCGTTCAAAGCCTACGGACCTAACCTTGGCGGCTGGCTTCTTCTCGAAAGGGGCATCGAGCCCAAGTTCTTTACCGACAACGGTGCTGCCTCTGCTCAGGATGAATGGAACTTCTGCAAGGTCCTCGGCAAGAAGAAGTGTGGTCGCCTTCTAGAGCAGCGTTATGCCACTTGGTTCACAGAGAAGGATGTCGACCTCTGGGCCCAGTATGGCGTCAACACTATTCGCATCCCTGTTGGATACTGGGCTTTTATGAAGCCCGTCAATGGTGACACCTACTACCACGGCAACCAGCTGAAGTACCTGGCCAAACTCGCCAACTATGCTATTCAGCGTAAGAACATGCACATTGTTCTGGATCTCCACGGTCTACCTGGTGGCCAGAACGGTCTCGATAATCAGGGCAAGATCGGTGACTTGAACTGGTGGAACAACCAAACCAACTTCGACCATAGCATCGACCTGGTGCGACTTGCAACACAGTTCATCCAGCGCCAGCCTCGACCCGACCAGTATACCCTCGGCCTGGTCAACGAGCCCTTGATGCAGGGACCTGCCTTTTTCGGACAGACCGATGAGAGTATCGCTTATCTCAACAAATATTACAAGGCTGCTCTCAAGGTCGTTCGCAAGCTGGACCCTCGCCAGCGTATCCCTGTCATGCTGTCGGATGGTTTCGCCGGTCCTAACATCTGGGATCAGTGGTGGGCCAACAGCAAGCAGAACATTGTCTTTGATACCCATATCTATTACTTTATCGGCGGCTCTTATCCTCAAACTGCGCCTTATGAGGCTTGCTACCTGGCCAAGAGCTATGAGAATGCCACCAACCCTGTTTTCATCGGCGAATGGAGCATCCAGGCTACTAGCTTCAACTCAAAGGATGTGGCTACCCGCAAGAACTTCTTTTATTCTCAGGCTGCTGCGTATGAGAAGTACCTAAATGGTGGTACCTTCTGGAGTGGCAAGCATTTCGGCACTAATGTCATTGGAGATAAGGATGGATCTACTCAGGAGTCTTATTGGAGCTTTACTCAGTTGATCAAGGATGGCGTCATCGTCAAGCGTGGCCAGGAGGGCAAGGTTGTTCAGTGCAATGCTTGATTTGATGTTCAACGCCATCAGCTTGAAATATTTTTTAATTTAATTCTCAACAAATAGCTTTTCTATAGGACATAATTTATATATCGCCCGCTTGACAGCATTCACAACTTCAAAACTTTCTGGTCTTAATGTGACATTTAGGTGCCCTGAATCAACACGGTCGGAACTGGCTGGGTACGGGAAATACTTTTTCCTTCACGAATCCTCGGACACCACCACGCCTTGCTTACATTCGCTTCTTCAGTAATTCGCACATTCACTGACATCACCATGGTGAATGCTCCGGGACGGCCGAGTAGAGCCTGTGATATATGCAAAAAGCAAAAGGTATTATTTGATACATCCCGTAAAATGATAGCTCTGGCGTGCACTGACATCACTGTCCAAGATACGATGTACAGGAGAACGACCAAGCTGCAAACGATGTCTCCGACTGAAGAATCAATGTCAATACGATAGCAACACAGTTCGCGTGCGAGAAAGACGAAATGTCTCAAATTTCAAACCTGCGAGAGACTTGTCCGTTTCAGCTCCAGGCTTACAGCGATCCTTGGCCCGTGCACCTCTTCATGACGCCTTCAATACCGAGCCTTTATCGGCTGAACCGGATGAGGCCTTTTACCACGGGGTTCCATCATTTTTGGTCAATCCGCTCGTTGAAGAATACTTTGAAAATATCTACCAGTCTGATTTGCTATTACACAAAGACACTTTTATGCAGTCGCTTGCAGAACGGACAGTCCGACCTCACGTGCTTCTCAGTATATGCGCATGGGGAGCCAAGTGAGTCTTCTCTACATCATTTTAGACTCAGCTGACTGGCATCTAAGCTTCTATCGGGACAAAACTGGAAGAGCTATTTTCAAAGAAGATGGCCTCATGACGAAGTGGGCGAAGCAAGCTGGAGCGCTGGTATTCCAAGAAGCGGAAGAGCTCCATGAGGACAACATTGTAACGTTTTGCAACCTGTCACTATTTTGGCACAGCCAAGGATCCTGGAGAATAAGTTACTTGCATAAAGGTAAGGCTCTGAGATCTGATCTACTCTCCTACTCATAATATTCAGGAAACGCCTGTCAACTTCTTCACATCATCGGCATAGGCCCGCAAGCCCCAAATAACAACTCTGCACTGGAGTTTGAGATACGTAGACGACGCTTTTGGGCGTGCTACCTGTTTCATTGCTTCAGCTCGGAAAAACTATTCCACTTCGACGCCATCACTAATGTTTACGATTTACCTCTGCCATGGCCCGAAGACAGCTTTGCTGCAGAATTTTCGCGATCTCCTGTTGCGACCATCAAGAATAAGAGTAATGGTGGTATCTTTGCCGATCTCATACGAGGCTTGACACTCTGGTACATTGGCCTGGAATGATTATTCGATTAGTGCTGATTATTCTAGGTGTTCCGTGGTTTCGGTTGTTAGATCTACAGAGACCGATTTCAATTCACGACTTCAAACGATCTTCAGAGTCGAGAATGAGATATCGACATGGTGGTCCAACGTTTCGGACAAGTTCAAGGTTGATGCTTCTGAAGTCGCCATTATCGCCATGGTGGAACCAAAAGAGCTACCTAAGATACTTCTCACCAACATCGTGTACCAACAATCCCTATGCGCGTTACATGCTTCGATTGTCCCTCTTTTCTGCTGGTCAAAGGGCGACAAGATACAATCTTCGGCACGACAACTCTCAGCACAGGTGGCTTTTGAGCATGCTTGTGTAACATCCAGTCTGATCAACGCTGTACTGGCAACTCAATGCCGGCTTAGTTCGATGCCGATATTTGTCGCGTATGCTGCATATTCGGGATGTGCAGTTCAGATACCGTTTCTTTGGTGCACTGAACCATTAGTGAGGGAGCGAGCTCGAGCTAACGTTGAGGCAAACATGAAGATGATACAGGGGATGTCATGCTATTGGAAACTAGCCTCACTCTTGGTAACCTTAGAGCATGAATCAATATGAAACAAGGCTAACTAATTGACCAGCAAGTCTACGTTCGATGCCTTCACGATGTTCACAAACGCAACCCACCAAAAATCTCGAATGAGCCGAAATATGCAGACATTTCTGTGTTTATAGACTTTGAAGTCGATGCATCACTTGCCAAAGCATCCATTTTGGAGTTTACTGGAATATTGCGATCGGACGAGCACGGATTTACAAAACCTGGACAGGAGAGCAGCGATCTGAGAACAGTCATTGTTCAACACGGCCGTGATGCAACAGTGGAAACCCACAAACAGCACGGAGTCGATGTGACATCGAGTATTCAAGCTTCTGGAGACTTGTCCTCGGAGAGTTCTAACTTACCGATGGACATAACCCGCCCGGACACGGAGCTTGCGCTATCCCCGGACCGATTTGTTTCGGGCGCTAGTGAATGGCCAACATTCGATGTGTTCAGCTCCCTTTTCGATGCCGATATGACAAGTCTTTTACCGCAAGATCAGAATTTGGATCTCTCGTTCTTGACCACGGATCCGGTATCGTGGGATCTTTTTAATGCGGCGGGGAATCAAGATATTTGACGTCCTTTTCTACAGCTAGGACAAACAGACAGCTGCAGGGTGGGGTCAAGAGATAGAACACGTCAAGTCCGATGATCCGAAGCGCTGATCCATGTTCAATGAATGTCCGATCATAGATGCTGTTCAATCATACGATTTTCCCGTGCACTATGCAGAAATGAAGATTGAGATGTTTTACAATCACCATAAGACAATCTGTATCCATTCCCTCATTACAAATCATGGCGCTGCTTAGAATCGTACTCGTGTCGTAGCATTTCCCGAGTCGGTAAATCATGTCATTGGTCCGATTTGTGCGGACAGATAGTGGAACCGGTAAATACCTCGGCACGGGAAACGAAAAACCCCATAATGACGATTTTAGATGCGAAGTATAAGTAGCGATTGACGTTTCAATATTTACTAGTCATTTTACCATCACTTGAAACATTCAAATTCACCTCAGTATTCCCGTTTCAAAGCCGACTTCTCACAACTTCATCAATATGCCTCTCACCGTTCACCACCTCCAAGTCTCCCAGTCAGAGCGCATTCCCTGGCTTTGCGAAGAGCTCGGAGTCGAATATGAGCTAAAGCTGTACCAACGATCTCCATTGCTCGCGCCACCCGAGTACAAAGCCCTGCACCCTATGGGAGCTGCCCCTGTTATCCAAGACGGCGACCTCACTCTTGCCGAAAGCTGCGCTTGCATCGAATACATCAGCCATAAATACGCCAAGGGCAAACTATTTCTGGGCCCCGAGGACCCGGCTTATGCGGACTTTCTGTACTGGTGGCACTGGGCGGATGGAACTTTCAGCCCTGCTATGAGCCGAATGATGTTGATCCACTCAGCTGGACTGGGCGAGGACAACCAGATTGTGAAATACATGAAGCTCAAGGCTAGCCAAGCTCTCAAGTCTATGGATGAGCGACTTGAGAACAACGAGTGGCTCGCTGGTAGCGAGTTCACTGTCGCTGATATCATGGTGATTTTCAGCTTGACAACGTCGAGATACTTTTCTCCTTACAGCCTTGGAGACTACCCGAATATCCTGAGCTACCTCCAGCGCATTGGAAACCGAGAGGCGTTTAAGAAGGCGATGAAGAAGAGTGATCCCGATATGGAGTTGGCGCTGGGTGCTAACCCGCCCAAGAGCGATTTCAAGTTGTAAGGAAGAGGAAATCGAAAGCATAGTGTTTCTCAACTCAACTGATTAAAGGAATTGAATCTTATTAGAGACTCAAGAATATCGATGAAATCGTGACTGTAAAACCTTGCATCTCTCCATTTCCGCTCTCTAGGAGATGTGTTACATTACTTTCAGCCCAAGTCTTTCAATATGTTATATGTGCGACGTGGTGATGAGGCTTTCGTGATACGTAGAATACAGGCTTGGCATGTCATATTTACCACCTACTGCATATCGATAAAACAAGAACCTTATCCGTGACTAAGCATCCCTTAGAAGGAATCTGCGTTGAAGAGACAAGCATAGCCTCCGATTGGCAAGCGTCTATATGCCCCCTTGGAGTAATGACTTCGCTGCTGACAGGATCTAACCTCTGTCAGCCATTGTCAGCTTCGATTTACCAAAGCGCAAGTCAGCAGCACCAGCTAACCAAGAGGGTCTCACTAGTCTCGGACCGAGCGCAAGGCTATTGGGTGAGCTTGTTTGACTTGAATCATTTAGAGGCTTACTGCTTCTGTAGCGCAGAGGCGCAGCCGCCGGGCGCTTAGTGGAATGGTGTTGGTGCTGACATTGACCAAAAAGTCTAGTGCTGACCTCAACATCCAAAAGCATATAAGATGGTTGTTCTCTTCATTATTCTATCTACGCACTGCTATTAATCGTATTCACGCATTTACATATCAACTACTTTTCATCATGTCTACAAACTCAGAAAAGCCTGTTATCGTCATAGTCCAGGGCGCTTGGCACCGCGCAAGCCACTATGAAGGACTGAGACAGTCACTGGCCGACAAAGGCTTTACTGTACTTCAGCCCGACAATGTCTCAGCTGGAGAAGTTGAACAAATCAAAGGAAAAACTCATCTAGACGATGTTGAAGTTATTCGAAAGACTATCCAACCTTCTTTGGATGAAGGAAAACAAATTGTCTTAATATGCCATAGCTACGGTGGCATCCCAGGATCAGCCGCTGCTGAAGGATACCAAATTCACGAGCGAAAGGAAAAGGGCTTACCCGGTGGTATCACGCGCGTCATACACGTCGCGTCGTTTGCACTACCAGCCAAGGGTCTCTCTCTTCTATCAGCTGTTGGAGGCACCCACGGACCCTTCTTGGACAGAACCGTATGTATATTCTAGTCCTATCATATGTACCTTGACTGACACCGCCCTCTTGTAGGATGATATCTGTTACTTGAACGACAAGACAAAGCATGCTTTCTACGATGATGTTGATTCCGAAAAGGCAAACAAGGCTATTGAGCAATGTGTAAAGCAAAGCACAGCAAGTCTTGAGACTCCGTCGGATTTTGTCGCATCGGACATCACAGTACCATCAACCTATGTCGTTTGCGAGATTGACCATTGCATTCCAGTGCAGGGTCAGTTGGCTATGGCGGGCGCGATTGGCGAGAGTGTCAATGTGGAGAAGATCCATGCTGGACATTGCGCATTCTTGAACGATGAAGCTCTTCCCAAGTTGGTTTCTATCATTGAGAAGGTCGCTCAGTAGTTTGCATTACGCGCGCCCGCAATTTTAAACTACCTGAGCACAGTCATCTTATGTGGGTATTGAGTTATAATGCCGCCGAGATGAAAAAAAAAAAAACTAAAAAAACTGTGTTGTTGTTGTTGTTGTTGTTGAAGCCGGCTTCTTTTACTTTAGAGGTTGTAGAGCAAGCCTAAGATAGAAACTATCATGGGAATTCACTGCAGTTTTAACCCACCCCAAGGGCTAACTTCTTGTCATAAAGGCCCGGCCAGTAGTCCAACACAATCATATTTTTTCACTGCAATTTTAACACACTCTGAGGCTTGCCCTGTGTTAGGAATGATTAGTGTCTATCGTTGAGATGAGGGGTGATTGGCTTACCTGAATGAGACGTTGTTTGAGTAAGGTATCTAGGCGTCGCAGGACCTCAACCATACCGAATTGGACATAACAATAGGATAGCTCAATGGTCCCGCGGATCAAGAGTTTTGGAAGCTTAGGTAACGTGATGTAGTAATTATTGAATACGGTTATTTTGATGCCTCTTTTTATACCCGAGCCAGAGCTCATACCCAGCCGACTTGTACCATCCAGAAAGCGCGAAAGCTTTTTACCATCCCCAAAAATATTACATAATAAAACATGGTGATAACAACGTAGCAGTCTTGCTTATAATTTTTGCCCGTAGCTGACCTGGACTTCGTCTGTCCTTCTGATCCCGCTTATGCTGTTCTGAGCCTTTGTGTCCCTCAGTATACTCTCATCACTAGCGTTGTTGGCATTGTAGGTGATGACAGTTTGATTCGATGGACCAGCGATGCCATCGTTGCCTGGCATTGATCCGTTGGCGTACTTTCGGGCACTGTGGTTGCCGTACATTGGTAGCTTGTAAGCGCTGTTGCCCCCGGAATAACCGGAGCTGTCGCCCTTGCCTCCGTAGCGGAAGCGAACATATAGCGGTCTTAAGACGGGGATGGAGGAACACATGATTGTTACGGTACTCTCGGTTGCGGACCAGATGAGCATGTCGACGGTGTCATCTAGAAGCGAGTTAGTTGGGAGGACATATCTGGATGAAGTGAGATGACGTACATATGTATTCGTTTGCGTTCAATCCGTTGAGGGCTACTGTGCGCACAATACCGCAAATTCCGGCACTGTCCATTGTAAGTTAATATACCCGTGATGCAGAGGATGTTGACTTACAAAACGCCGAGACTGAGACCGCATGCGACAGTGATCTTCTCCTTGCGCTTCATATTGAGTTGCCAGATAACAAACCAAGGAAAGATAGCGAAGCAGAAATCAGCGACGACGAACCAAGCTAGATAGGTTAGTATGAACATCCAGTGGCGCAAATTGGAGCTGGGCATCCTTACATCCAACAGTCAAGCCGACCTTTGAGAAATCAATCCAGCATGTTCCCTGTATTCTCTTATCCCAAGAGCTCTGAACCGGATCGCATTGAACCACTACAACAATGCTAGAAAAGAGCGTGAGGACGACAGTTCCCGCAAGGAAAGCCCAGATGAACATCTTTTGGTACTTGTTTCGCACGATTCGTAGGAGGAAAATGCCGACGGCGCATTTACCCAATCCGATAACCATCAACCCAGCTACTTGACTATAAATCTCCATCTCGACGGCTTTGAAGTAGGCATCGGGGTTGCCAACTTCGGCGAATTTCTGGCCGACGCCATATTGAGTCCCTGCGGTAACGAAGGCGGAATAAATAATCTGGAAGACCTACACAACGATGTCAGTATATCTCGACGGTGATTCAATAAGATGACAGCACATACCAACGCGACAATGACCAGATAGTCATCAGCACCAACAGAGTGTAGAATCTTTGAGCGAGTATAGAGTCGTAGACCAACAAAAACTGCACAGACTACGACTTGAACCCACAAGACCGCATTGATCATGGGCCCCAGGCCTCCATAGTACTCACCCATGGCAGCTTTACCGAAGAAGATTTAAAAGAACCAACAACCAACAACCAACGCAAGAAGAAAGAAAGAATAGATGAGAAAAAGGTCTTGGTCGAACACGAGGGGTTTGCCTTGTCTCTGGACCCGACGAGGTGGAACTCCCGACCTTATCGACTCTTGTGCATACGTGCCAAGATTAAAAGAGTCTGCAACAGGAAGGGCCCCTGATCAGCTACTTTACCCGTTCAGGTACCCGTGTCATCACGCGTTTTGCCAGGCGTAGCACTTGTCACTGGTATCACTGTGTCTCTAAACGATCCTTCGGCTCCTTTCTTTTTCCTCTTTAATGTTAGCGTGTTTCAATCCGGGCAATGAAGGTAACATTTGCGTTTAAAGGAACTCTCGCGGTGGATAAACTAAACTCAGCTTTACCAAGATCTACATGCTCAATCCCTGTTGAGACTGATGGCGATTGGGATACTTGGCACGTGTTGGGTAGAGGTAACGTCTCAGCTATCAACCGAGACTGACTACGCTCATCATTTTCTCTGCAACAACAAACTTAACAAGGTTGGATTAAGTTCGTCTGCTACGCTTGTTTCACTCTGGTACCTCAAGATGCATTGATGGGTAAGTGATAAGGTGACTACGAATGATGAGTTTCTAGTATTCATTCTGGTTTGCCTCGGCATCGCCTATACGCATAGAATGCCAAGGATCGTTCTTTAATAGGCAAATTCAATAATTATCAACAGAATTTTCGTAAAGATCAGCCCCTCCAAATGAGCAGTCATCATTCCCAAAGGTCCTCGAGGATGCCGCGATGCCGGAGCATATGCCAAGGCTCCAATTATGTCTCCACAATGTCATACGATAGGATGTTGGTTTGCTCAGCACCAGGAACTTGGTCCTTAAACCCAAGGGCCCGTGTCTTTTTTGCTTTTGGCCCCAGGTGTCCGGACGTGTGGCCAAAGAAGATTGTGATTGACCAATTCTTAGCAGGGCCAGGTCTGTCCTGCATATGTAATATATCATATGGGTATGTAGCTGCAGGTAAAGCTCCACATGTTCATTAGCATATACTGCATTCCATAATTATGGCGTGTACCGGAAGTGAAACATTGAGCATTCGCCTCGGGTATTCCTTGTCTTGACATCACGATATATACCACCAAGAGCTTGATTAGCCCGGTAAGGCCTAACTTTTGGGGCAATACTACCACCCGCAAAGGCCTGAGCTCCTGGATCAGCGGGATACTTCGCCTTGGGGCCGACCCGTCGCGGGATAATAAGTTAGTTTTTAGTCCCCGAAACAGGGTGCCCTTGTCCGGGCATAAAGGATTCGTCGATACTTCCCCTGAGACGAGGCGGGATTCAGGCGAGGACCATGTCCAGTCGTGCTAATTGTATTCAAGCTCCACATATAGTCAGACCAATATGCTGATCTCGCTCCACATACATGGCGTGTTCGGGCCACTTCTCGGATCCGCGTCATCAGCCCAGTTCCTGGCAGGGGCCAGGTCGCAACCGTTGAAGAAAACGGTTGTTGATTGTTGGCGCGTTGAGTAACAGTATGCCCGAGTATAATTGGCTGTCTAATCTTATGCATGTAAGCTGTAGGAACTATGGGCGACCCTGTACCACAACTGCCGAACCACCAACCCAACAGTTGAAGCATATAATCTTTTCGCAATCACTTCCCGGCAAACCCGAATGTACATTTTCACAGGAAGGCAACCTCGGGATTCAAGACGACAAGATGTTTTAGCTGTGGGTCTTCCAAGTTAGCGTCCTTAGTGAAGCGACCATTCGTGTATGGATTCGGATCCTAGGAAAGGATAACCTTGTTCCGCGGGAACTCAGTTAGCTTGACGGACAACGGCAAGGACAACCCGTCGTTAACGAGGTTAGACACTTAACATATCAGCCTGGTTTCTGGAGCAAGCTGGTGTCGATCGTTATCGCCAAGGTCGCACACCGACATTCGACACGGCGCCTGATTGTAGCACCATGATACTCAGATTGCATTATGCAGTGCCTTAGTGATGCAGATAATGCCACATGGGATACCGAGTTGACACAAAACACTATTACAGTATACTCATGCTAGTTTCAGCACTCAGTCTATACTCAAGTATACTTGTTAGTGGAGAGAAACTCGCTGATGTGTTATCCACATTGAACGTCGCATTTGGGCTATCCTAGTAAGGGGCTCGGTTGGCCTTGACAAGGTGCAAGCCCCCCCAGGAGATACATTAGCTGAACCACCGTGCTCTTAGAGAGGAGAGATGGATAAGAGATGTGAGCATATTTATGCAGAAGCATATGAGACTGTTGCTCGGCAGAATAATCTTAAAGTACCTTTGGTAATCTCGTTTGTTTTTCCATCTTTGAACTCCACAGCATCAACCGCAAGACCTTCTTATTTCCACACACAAGATGGGTTCAGTAGGCCCTTCAACCAACGATATCATTGCCACCCTCGATGGTGTGCAGCCGGCTCAGTTTGGTGGTGATGAAGTAGAGCGTCTTCGTGTTCGTGCGGCTGCACGTCGACTTCTAGCCAGAGTTGAGACGCCTTATGAGCGAGCCTGGGGTTTCTGCTTTGAGCATGCTGCTGTCAACGCTGCTCTCCAGACTGCTATTGATCTGGGTATCTGGAAGGCCTGGACTGAACTTGGAGGTGGCAAGAAGACGATTGATGAGTTGGTCAAGTTGACTGGACGTGATGTCGAGCCTAACCTACTACGTATGTAACTCCCCATATCGATCTCATCTACTTATCAGACGACATGCCATTTGATTCAATGCTTACTTATCTTATCCAGGCCGACTCTTCCGTCTGATGGCGGCTTTCAATGTCGTTGAGGAGACAGGCCCAGACACCTTCAAGCCTACACCATTCTCATACTCCATTGGTGACGAAAGCACCAAGGTCCGAGCATCCCTTGAGGCTGCGTAAGTAATATCGCTCACTTACCGTTACTTCACTCGCTGACCCGTCTTAGTAACCTCCACTACATCTCAGCTGGCCAGAACCTTCCAAAGTACTTGGCCAAGATCGGCTACAAGGAGCCTACTGCCGCCGAAGACAACAACTATGCTGGAAGTGACCCCGAAGGACTCAACTTCTTCGGACGTCTACAAAAGAGTCCTGAATACTATGAGGCTTTTACCGGACACATGGAGGCTTGGACCACCTGGAAGACACCCTGGACCAAGCTTTACGACCCCAGCAAGTTGGTCGACGGCGCGGACCTTAGCAGTGCTCCGCTTGTTGTCGATCTGGGAGGTAACACTGGTATCGATATTTCCCACGTCCTGAAAGCCCGACCAGATCTCCCCGCCGGATCTCTGGTACTTCAAGATCTTCCCGAGATCATTGAGCGCGCCAATGTTGACGAGAAGATCACGGCTACAGCCCATGACTTCTTCAAGCCCCAGCCAGTAAAGGGTAGCCGCGCTTACTTTATGCACGCCGTTCTCCACGACTGGCCCGATGCTCAGGCCACTCAACTTCTTCAAAACACCAAGGATGCTATGGTCAAGGGTTACTCCAAGCTTTTCATCTATGATATCGTGGTGCCACCCACTGGAGCCAGTATTAGCCAGACTACTATGGATGTTCAGATGATGTCTTTGCTTTCTGCCTCGGAGCGCACCAAGAAGCAGTGGGAGGATCTTCTGGAGGGTGCTGGCTTTAAGATTGCCAACTTCTGGCCTGACCCTCAGCAGTATGAGATGCTGATTGAGGCTGAGATTGCCTAAGCGATGATATCACGGTTACAGAGATATATCATAATGAAAGAAACAAAATATTTCAGCGAGTAATAGAATCATCGAATTGATGTGATTGTCCAAGATAAAATGAAACTCTGCTCGAAAACCTGATGATTGATTGTTTAAAGAAGCGACTCTACCACTGATACTCCAGCTGAGTTCTGTAATTCCTGTGTCGCCGTTGACAAGAGTGCAGAAGTTGAATGGAGCCATTCGTCTTTTATTCATACCTAAACTATCAGTGTGTCTAATGTGGAGCCTAGGGTAGGCTCTTTTGCAGAAAGTTGAGCATTATCACGAATGCAAAGCGGCTTTGCGTGCTTGGATGTATACTCTATGAGAAGCTTAGGACTTACCGGCCTCTGACCAGAAAACGTGATTGCCTGAGCTTAGCAATGGCTTTTAATTAGTGGCAGCCTCCAGGTAAGAAAGAACCAGCGTTTTAATTGTGTCTTGTCGCAAGGAGCTCGCACTCACTCTACTTAACAGGAAACCTCACTTGCTCGGTCTTGTTAAGTCTTTTCGTAAACTGAGAACGTCGTGCTTCCTTATTATCCGATATATATAAATAGAAACCTTCAATATCTCGAATAGATGGATCAAGGTCACACATCTATAAGAC
>JABEXW010000493.1:0-12104 GCA_013266185.1 Fusarium sarcochroum | reverse complement strand
GGATGACTACCTTTTCTTTATAGACACCATCTCTTTTGCCCGTGGACGACAGTTAGGACCGAACCCGGATGAGGAGTAAGCTGTATATATACTAAGCTCTGAGTATATAGGTAGACTCTTCAATGACTTCTTTTTATTTACATTTATTTCGATAGCTTTGCGTGTCGGTTGACATCCTTATAGAGTAAGTAGCGAAACTTTCCAGGGCCACCAGCATAACAGGCCTGCGGGCAAAAGGCGCGCAGCCACATAAAGTCGCCTGCTTCTACCTCAGCCCAGTCCTGGTTGAGACGATACACAGCCTTTCCTTCGAGCACATAAAGACCGTGCTCCATAACATGGGTCTCGGCGAAGGGGATGACACCGCCGGGCTCGAATGTGACAATAGTTACGTGCATATCGTGTCGCAGGTCGCTGGGGTCAACGAAGCGTGTGGTGGCCCACGCACCGTTGGTGTTAGGCATTTGCGTTGGTGCGATCTCTCTCTCGTTGAGGAAGATGGGGTCGGGAACACCAAGTCCCTCGACGTGTTCATAGGCTTTGCGTATCCAGTGAAATCGGGCGGTATCTTCGCCCTTGTTACGCAGGGTCCAGCCGCTCTTGGGAGGCAAAAAGGCATAGCCACCAGGGGCAAGGGTATGTGTCTTGTCCGCCACGGTGACTGTCACTTCGCCTTCGACAACGAATAAGACTCCTTCAGCACCGTCGTCCATCTCAGGGCGGTCGCTACCACCGCCAGGTTGGACCTCCATGATATATTGCGAAAATGTCTCAGCAAAGCCCGATAATGGGCGAGCGATGACCCATAGCCTTGTCTGTTCCCAGAAGGGCAGAAAGCTGGTCACGATATCGCTGAAGCAGCCCTTGGGGATGACGGCGTACGACTCGGTGAACATAGCGCGGTCGGTGAGAAGCTGGGTCTGGGGCGGTAAGCCACCCTTGGGTGCGAAGTAGGCACCAACTTTCTGATCATTGCCCATGATGGAGGAATTCTAGATGCGAATGTTGTATTGAATCTGACTGTCAGATGCGAGGAGTATAGAAAAAAGTGATGACTCAGGTAAACAACAACGAATAGTTATGCAATTATTTTTGCAGTTATCGAAAAGACCTCAACACCTTAAAATACCCCGCATCTCAATTCTTCTTAGGGTCCAAGATAATGAACTGTAAAACCACTCGTCCACTATGGAGATTGTCTCCGTTTCGGCGATGAACCCCGAAGTCTCGTTAGGCCGAGTGGTTAAATCCCGGATACGAGGGCTTAGTAGGTTACTAATGGCCAAAATGGCTCAATTGATTGGTTCAATGGTAAAAGCACTGACTCAGATCCAGCTTAGTCAATAAGTTCGGACGTTTTGGCCGAAGGATATAAATGGTTGTTCATGGTTGGATTTGACCACATTGAATACGACTTTCAAGCACCCACCAGTCTTGAATCATGAGGCTGAAAAAAGAAACTTAGTCTCCTTAATCGCAATCAATTAAGTTCGAGCTTCATACATGCCGGGCAAGTTGGTTCGTACCAGTGTTTCACGGGGGAATGCGGCCGAGAAAAAAACAAGGTAGGGAAAAATAAAAGGAATGGTGTAAATTGAGGCTTGATAAGAAAGAAAAAAACAGGTCGACCTGGCCATCTTTAGACCATATCCTTAGAATCCAGAAGAGACTTCCTCTGCCTTTCTCTCCAGTTAGATACAGCCCGAAGAATAGAATACCAGTAAAGCCAAAACAGGAAGATAGTGACGGTCAACAGGACAGTGACCACGGCATAAAGCCAAGTCAATTTCGAAACGTGAAGAGTACCATCATCTCTGACGTCAAACAAAGACATGCCGAAAAAGGTCGCCACGGCAGTTGCAGGAAGAAAGATCATCGTAAGCACAGCAATGATCTTCATACTTGCGCTGTCGTCCTTGGTGTCTCGAGCAATGCTAGTGCTAGTCTCGCTGTCTTGTTGTGTTACCAGATTGAAAACCAAATTCATAGCGATATCTTTGCGAGATTTGTAACTTTGTAACCATCGAAGCTGAGACTCTAAAGATCTGGCGATGTAATCTAGTGAATCTCCGACGGTACTGCCTCCGAACTTGGATCGCGTTAGGCTGGAGCTTCGGATAGCATTCCAGCCTCGGCTACTATTCTGCGCGATCATCAAGCCCATCTCAACACTCACTGCGAGGGAGTCTGCGTCCTGGGAAACTTTGTGAAGTTTGTTGGTCATTTCTTTGAGGTTGCTCCGGTCGAAGGGTTCCTTTGAGTATTCGCCCACTACATCGAGGACGTCATATAAGCGATGACGCAACTCAGTTATGGGCTGCCTAGCTGCGAGAAGTGACTCTTGACAGAGAATGCTTTGGACGAGAAAAGGATCAAATGCTTCCGGTCCAACATTTGCGGGCTCAGTTAAGATCTTGCCAAAGTAATCTTTAAGGCGAGCCTTGGTACGTTCCACGTAGAGTTCTTGTTCCCCGCTACTGACCACATATGTAGTCACGTCTCGGACGGCGTCATATCCAATGTAGATTGAGCACGGCTGCTGTCTGACATGGATCGTATACCGGGGATGTTGGAAAGCAAAGACTAACAAATTGTGTCAGTTTAAACCCTCCAGGGAACACGTTTGTCGGACGCTACTAACCTGAAGAGCGAATCTGACTCTGTGAACTGCGTGAATGAACTTCCAAAGGCGCCCAGTAATCCGGCTCGCCAAGAAGCGATTTGCAGAAATGCGGGCAAATGTCCAGAGACGTTAAAAGCTGCAGAGTGACGCTACGACTCAATGAGAGCTTATGCCCAAAGCTGGTCTGTGAATGGGTCGCAAGAGTGCAAAATCTGTGAATAGTCAGTCACTTCAAGCTCAGTTTTCACGATGATATAATCATAGCTTACACTACACGAAGTCGGACACTACCATTCTCTGTGTTCGTCAGTGTTGTCTGGAAAATACCATTAACTTAGTCTCCCATCTTTAAGAGAGGTAGGGATGTGAAAGAAGTGTAGTTGGCTTACTTGAAGAAACCTTTGAACATCTGCATCGTCCGCTGCTTCAAGCCAATGTCCAGCTGCCGTATCGGGCGCTGAGCTGCGCAACTCAAATATCTCACAGGAAGAATTCTGTGCAAAATTCTCTGTATTGGCTAGAACACCTTGGATGTAAGGAATATCGATGAGAGACGGAACGAAACTATCCTGATCGGCAGTTGGATACTGGGATGGAACAATTTCCCGTCTTTCTACATCTTTGAAACTGCTCGCTAGGCGAGGAACAAAAGGACGAGGGGCTTGTCTAAGCCTTTGAACTTCAGGCAATGAGTGACGACGCATCTTTTCTTAATGAGAATCAGTTTCCCAGTCAGCTTGTCCTTGGGTGGATTTGAGATGATAATATTAATGTTGCAAAGGCAGTAGCGTCAGGATAAACCCGTCTTTTTATCAATTTGCCAGGTGGACTGCTTTAAGTTCTTATTCGCAACCATAGGTTTTCCAGAGATCGCAACCATCACCTACGACTTGAGACAGCGGCGTATGCAGAGGAAGCACACATGCGATTGTGCAGGCGGTCATCGCCCGACCCATCAGCCTGAATCACTCAACTTGCATCTTGTGTAACGTAGGGCCTTTAATGCTTTTGATACTTGAAAGGGTGTACTGGCTTCAATGGTGCCTTAAAATGAGTTAATGCCAAATAGTTTGTAAGTGGCTGCTATAATCTTTAAACTACTTTAACCAAGATGGCCGGAGCCATAAGTCCGGGCCTGACTGAGGATGCAGTGGGTGGCGCATACAGTGGAGGCTGTGCCGCGGGGCTGTGAATAAGGCATACAAGGGGGCTCAATGATTAACAATCCATTGATGTCGCAATTTTTCAATCGGAGAGGGAACATCAAAATACCCGGCTTCAACGAGGCTTAGTAAGGCGTATTGTGAGGTGTTTTCCTGCGGGGTTTTATGTGTGACTTGTGAGCTTCCGTTGTATGCATCCATGGGTAAATTACGAGTTATGTCGGATATCCCTTCACCAGAAATTTCTGCCGACAGTGCACTTGCCAGATTCGATGACCTCGTTGAGCAAGGCAGGCTGCTCTACGGGCCTAGTACCAGCGAAATAATCAATGGAGAAGACATCAAGGTTTGTTTCGTACGGATGATACGTGGGTCAAAATAAACACTGATTCGTTACGATATGGCAGCTCGAGTTTCGAATTTGCAAGAGTTTGCAAAAGAAACCCATCTTACCACCGGATGCCGAAGCTCGAAAGGGTCTAGGAGGGCCATTCTTAAATCCAGACCCAGACTTTGTTATCGCATATGTCAATCCTCATCATGTGCTTGAGCTCAACATGTACTCTGTCTACCGGCCACAATATGTTTTGCATACGAAGCATTTTGCACCTCAGACGGACGACCTTGACATAACTGATTTTGCTGCTGCATGGGCAGTTATGGGATCATTAGAACACAAAGAGCCTCAGATGATGATCTACAACTGTGGTGTAAACTCAGGTTCTTCACAAGGTCATAAACACATGCAGGTGTTCAAGAAACCTCAACCGTTCCCTTTGTTTCCCGACTCTGCAACTTCAACCAAAGGCATGTCTCATTGGTTCGCGTAACCCCTTCTGAGTCACGATACTAACAGGGTTCCTAGATATTGCAAGTAACATCGCGGGAGTTCCATACCAACATTTTGTTTTACGTCTTCCAGACGATCCCAAGCCGGACGATTTATACAAGGAGTATCAACGGCTGCTTATGGAGAGTGTCAAGAATAAGGGAGCCACATCGTTTGGCTTGGACTACAATGTTGCAATGACGAAAGAGTGGCTCTGCCTGATACCACGGCGCCACGGACGCAAGAACAATGCTGGGGCTAATGCCGGGGCTAATACTGCAGGTATGCTCGGTATTATATGGGTTGCAAGCCAAGAGGAGAGAGATACCTGGGATGAACTAGGGATGACTCGCTACCTAACATACCTAGGGGTGCCGCTAGGAACTATAGAACCTTAGTTTTAACTTCTCCCTTTTCAGTTCTTTTGAAAGAAGATTTATACTATATACACCTTGACAGCTTAAGCAGCCTTAGTCCTTCCTCTTTGTTGACCTCGCCGTCTGCAAGCATTAAGCTTCGTGGCACTATCAAACGAACTGCCTGTGTGTACAAAGCTGTATCCTATAGATTTGCAACTTCGATCTATTTATCCAGAAGACATATACATCACCAGACCTATTTCGGCTTGTTGCATCCGGATACTCATCCTAGTACGCATAGAACAGAATATTCTCGTTATGCTGTTGCCAACTTGACTTGAATGAGTGCATTGCTTTCCATTTAAATGCCATGCATCTCCCATCATGGGCATCGTTGGCCAATCGTTACTGATCCTCGGCGCTCTTAAAACCCGCTGTAACAAGATCAAGCGTGCTTTGCAAATTGTGAGCGTATGGGGCTGTCATAGTCGAGGACCGGGCGAAAAGCATCTCAGCCATGGAGGACGTTTTGGTGATGTCGAGGCCGGCATACATACCATATAGTAGAGATCTTCGCAGAGCAGCACGAGAAGCCATTATGTCAATGTGGTGCTCATAAGCAATGAGAAACGATACAAGGTCAGGTCATTCTCAGAGGAAGAAGTAAGATTGTATTTATAGTTGTTTGCCAGGTTAAGGCCACAACTCTTCACCGTGCCGAGTTCTGATTACTTCCTCGGTGCAACCCTCCCCCAATCTACTTCGAGTCCGTCGTTGCCTACTAATCGAGTGTTGATTACTTCTTCACCCGAGTGGCACTACCGTTTGTCACTACTGATACTGGATCCAAAGTTGTCCATCCCTAATTCCGCAAGAATACTCTCATTATGAGCACCAATCTCTGGCACAGCATCCATCCTTGCTTCCTTTCCATTCTCCCACCCGGGTGGAACCATCGCCGGGACTGGTCCGCCTGGTGTCATCAACTCAGCCCATCGCTCTCTTGCTTGAAGCTGCGGATGATCCCAGACATCTTTCAGCTGGTTCACTTTGGCATTAGCTATAGCAGCCTCTTCTAACCTTTCGGTGACCTCTACAGTCGTCATTTTGGAAAAGGTCTCGTGGATGATGGATTTCAGCAATGTGCTGTTCTGAACCCTCAGCGAGTTGGTGATGAATCGCTCATCTGATGATAAGTTTGGCGTGAGGAGAACCTTATGACAAAAGCTCACCCATTCTCTTTCGTTCTGAATACCAAGCATTACAGACTCGCCATTGGCCACCTCAAACGGGCCATAAGGGTATATGGACGCGTGAGAAGCACCATTCGGTGATGGCCCGGGGGCGCCGTTGTACGCGTAGTACATTGGGAACCCCATCCACTCCACCATACTCTCTAACATGGAAATGTCGATTGCACGACCCTTGCCCGTCTTTGAACGTTGAATGATAGCCGATAGTATGTTGGAATAGGCATACATTGCAGCAGCAATGTCGGCTACCGAGATTCCAACCTTGGCTGGCTCGGTCTTGGTCCCAGTTACCGAGAGCATGCCAGCTTCACTCTGAACTAGTAAGTCATAGGCCTTCTTGTCCCGGTACGGTCCATTCTGTCCGTAGCCCGAGATGTCGCACACGATTAACGATGGGTGGTTCTCTTTAAGCGCCTCGTAGGAGAGACCCATCCTTGCAGCAGCCCCAGGAGCCAAGTTCTGTACAAGAACATCGGCTTTCTCGATGAGTCGAAACAGCACCTCTAGATCTTTGCGAATCTTCAAATCGAGGGCCAAGCTTTCTTTGTTGCGGTTGACCCATACAAAGTGTGAACACATGCCGTCCACTCGCGTGTCGTAATGTCGGCAGAAATCCCCCGTTCCTGGTCGCTCAACTTTGATAACACGAGCGCCAAGGTCTGCCAATTGTCGAGTGCAAAACGGAGCGGCGATGGCCTGCTCGAGACTAACAACAGTGATGCCATCGAGAGGTCGGTCTTTGGGAGAGAAAGATTGCGAAGCCGATACAGACGCGAGACAGCGATGGTTTGCGTGGGCCAAGACTCTTGTTCCTTTGGTGTATGGAGAAGGTCTCTTGAGGTAAGGCCATGACTTGGCTAGAGAATTCGGAGAAGGAATTCGGGTGGAAGTCAGAGTCCGAGCTCTTATAGCTGCTCTCATTGTAATCTGGAGCATAACAGGGAAGGGTGGTGTCATCTTTCATATGCTAATGGATCTTGAAGATAGGTTCTCAGTGATGTACGTGAGTTATCTTTGGCTGTAGGCTCCAATGACATATCTGGCTGTGCTTCTTGTATTACATAGTGAACAAGTGTGGAGAAGTCGGCGTGGTCGGCCACTTGTCAAGTCACCGAGAGGCCAATCCGAAGTAACCGCGGCTATTAGAGTTCTTGTCCGATGTGGGGAAGTTGATATGACGTACTGTATGACTACCCTGGTCAGTATGCTCTGATGGTGGTTGCTCCACAGTCCACTACTTAAGGTTAAAGGCAGGCCCTCATACCTTATTTGAGGCCAACAGCAGCATTATGTTGTACGATTGCGATTAGCTCTATTCATAAGCTGAACTTCGATAAATGATTCAATTAAATAGAATGACTTACATCGATACGAACTACATAT
The DNA here is from genome assembly GCA_013266185.1 of Fusarium sarcochroum. NCBI lineage: Eukaryota > Fungi > Ascomycota > Sordariomycetes > Hypocreales > Nectriaceae > Fusarium > Fusarium sarcochroum. The sequence goes on along the minus strand of JABEXW010000493.1, from coordinate 4,494 downwards.
CTTCGATCTTTGGCTTGACCGCCATTGATCGACCATTCATATGCTCATGATTATTCCTAACAGAAAATTCTTCATGAGGCAGTTTCTGGATGATTTCAGAGCAGACCAGCGTTGAATCGTACCTCTACCTGAATCCTTAAATCACATTCATCGGCAAAAGGCAATATTGATTACCGCTCTATTATTCTATATACTACTAAGTGAAAGACTAAGGTCGCATGGTAACAGCGTTTCGAAATCACGGCGCGATCTGAACCGTCTTGGACATGCTTGGAACGCCCTCAGGCGACATCACAAAGAGGTAATAGAATCCAGGCAACAGGACACCGTTGTCCTTGGGTAGCTTGACAGAGTAAGAGTTACCCTTCACTTGGAAGTTAGTCAGGGGAACACGTCTCTGGTCGCTGTTGACAGAGTGTGTGGCACTGCCCATGCGGACGAGTGACAGGGTGACCTTGCCCGAGGTGTTTGCGACGCGGAACTTGAGCGTGCTGCCTGCCTTGGCTGGCTTCTCGGCGAGGTTCTGAATGACCGGGCGATCAGCGAGGGAACCGTCCTTTTTGAACAGGTAAGGAGGCTGGAAGATCTCTCCATCGGCATGGTCGGCTGTCTTGTCGCAGTTGGCGGTCGAGCCACCGATGGTAGCGACATAGCAGAGTCCACCACCACCGATAAAGACAGTAGCATCGGGCAGAAGAATCGAGACGGAGTGGTAGTTACGAGGCACAGCATGAGGAGCAAGCTGAGTCCACTTGTTGGTCTTGGGGTTGTACAACTCAGGGGTGAGGATACTATCAGTGTTGGTGAAAACAAGAGCCTTGCGCTGACCACCAGTCACAAGCACGGTTCCATCAGGAAGAACGACAGCATTGCCGAAGCCACGAGGGAAAGCCATATCAGCAACACGCTTGACAGAAGCTGGCTTGAAGGGCTCTCCAATGGTGGTGATGTGTGCGCGCTTGTTGGAGTCGGCTTCAGTGTAGTCAGGGGCGCCTCCAGCTGACAGAATCTTACCGGCGATAGCATCGTACATGACCCAGATACCACACATGGCATCATCGTCATCTCTCTTGCCTGACTTGACCATTGAGCCTTGTCGCTTGGTGCCATACCAGTGCTGCTCCTTGCTGGGTCCAGCTTGGAAGACGCTACCGTCCTTCCACCCAAATAGCCAGGCGTGGTTATCCTCGCGCCAGATGCCCTCGTGATCGGTCGTGAGCATAGGCTTGACATCGGCTCCAGGTAGCATAGTCCACTTGTTGGCCTTTGGGTCGTAGACCTCGCCGTTCTTTCCCTCACGGGGACCCGAGTAGGCTCCTCCAATGGTGAACACCCTTCCATCCGACAAGGTAGCCGAAGTCTGGTAACCACGGGGCACCTTCATGTCTGGTCCTCGAGTGAACTTGTTTGTCTTGGGGTCGTATAGAGTTACGGCCTCGGCATCAGAGCCACCCTGAATGATAATGCGTCCGTCGGCAAGCTGGCTCATTCCAGGGCAGAACATGTCGTGATGAGTATCGGCCACCTCTCGCCTTCCAATAGCTCCTGTAGGAAGATCCATGACACCAAACTGTGTTCGGCCGGAAGCACCGCCGAAGGCGTCAGGACCCCAAGATGAGAAGAACAGCAGTTGTTGCGCCTGAGGGAACTGAGGAACAACGTAGGCTGCGACAGGAATTAGGGGCAGACGGATGATATCAGACCATTTACCCTGAGTCACAGGCTTGATCTCAGACGGAATATGAACGACGCTGTACCTGTTGCTCTGGACCCAGAAGAGCGATGTCTTGGGCTCAGCCTCCTTGATATGGCAAACGTTCTCGACGCGGTCATGCACTGCCTTCTTGCACGTCTTGATAGTAGAGCAGAGATCAGCACACGCAGCAAGAGTGGTGACACCCTTGACCATCTTGGCCGACGCGCCAACAAAGTCAGTGCTATGGCAGACATTGAATGTCTTGCCGCTTTTAGAGCGGTACTTCTTAGTACCCGAGGGGCACTGGGAAATAAAGAGTCCTTCTTTGACGTCCTTGACGCGAATAGTGTCAAAGTTCTTGTCTGCCTCCCAGTCAATTTTGACCTCGTTACCGTCGTCCTTGACGTGGCAGATGCGTTTCTTCTTGTCGTAGACGGCCTTGACACATCGTGGGTCTTTGCTGCAGATCTGAGCACAGGCATTCGTAGATCTCACTCTCTGGGCGATCTTGAGACTTGGGCCACCGTATCTGTAGTCGGTGCTGGGGCAAATGTTGTACGAAACGCCGGTGTTTGATGTCCAAGTTGTTTCCTTCGTCGGGCATTCGGTCAGAGCGGCGGAAGCAAGGGGGGTGAATAGTAGGGCTGCTAGAGCCATGAAAGTAGGTTGAACCATGTTGATTATGGTGAGGAAAATTAATGGCGGGATATAATTGAGCTTAGAAAGAGTGTATGACGTGGGAAGCAAGTGTCGAAAAATGCATCAATGATCGGATTAGCGTATTAAGCAGTAGCTGATATTATCGTATTAGGACCTGAACCACGCAATAAGTGAACAGGCGAACAGAAAACAACAGATAAACGAAGGAAATTAACGAGAGAATGATGTTGAACAAGGAAAGAGAGGATACACGGAGGACGGGTGCAAAGAGGGAGTGTCCTGTCCGCTACCCGTAAAAGGGAAAGCAGAGACCAGGCTTTTTATGTTACGAAGCCGACGGCTCCCCTAAAACTTTGCGGCTCAAACTCAATTCGAATCCAAACAAGTCACTATCTTTAGTTTTGACGACCCTTGTTGTATGGACGGAAATATCGCTTCCTAAGCCCCTGTTCAGCGGACCTACCGGTACCTGACGCTAACTAACCCAATTCAAGCCGTACCAGGTTTTCGGGATCCACGCCAAGATCTTCGGCGAGGACCTTATTGAGAGAATACGAGGTCTGTAATACCACCTGGGCGGCGATTTCAGTGGGCACGAACTAAAGACGGACGGCAGGGGACGCTACTATTACTAGTACAAAACTTATAGCCTCGAGAGCCACTATCGTGAGGCCTCAAAGCCCGTGCGCAAGTTGTTTTAGTGAAGAATTCTCGGAACATCATAAGAAAACATCCATCACCGTTCCATCTTTGAACTAACCCTTGCACGGCTCGCGTAAAATTCCATCACGCGAGACTGTTGCTTCCTGTGAATCAGTGGATGACATGTCGTTTATGGGCTCTGGGAACCAATAAAGACACAGAGAATCAGCAAAAGATCCTCCGGCGCCTGTTCTTATCCTCGTAGATAAAAAAGCAAGTGCAATACTTTGGAACACGTCCGGAGTTACTCCATTTCTGGTTTTATGTAATGTTTACGTCAATTGCTGGAGGTTTGGAAAGAGATGCTTACAAAACTTCTCGGACGGTCTGCTCAAGACGCAGCGGAAGCTATACTGTGCATAAAGAGTTTAGGGCTCTTGAGCTTTAGGCCCGTATTCGTCCATGAAACGAGAAGAGAAACAGTCTGAATTGGAATCTATGATAGTAAGTAACACTATTGGTATTTGGTCTTGAGCTGTTCAAGGGCCTCGATTACTCTTCTTGTCTCATCGATGTACCTCATTTGATAGTCGTCCTACATCCCCAACATGCGCTGGAATGTATCAGCCATGAATAGCTTCAACAGTGTCTTCCTTCCGTGTAGTCATAAGCTGTAGTGTCATCAATGCGTCGTGCAGTTATTCAACGATATTGCCCGACAAAACCCACGCTTCCATCTCCAGCGAATCATGTACCGGTGACCCAAACAGCTTATAGACAACAGTAATAAGGCCGGTAAACTTCAGAGGCTAAGTCACAGTAGTTGACGGGTTTCTAAGACTAGATAGAGAGTTCTGGAATAAGCATAGAATTGAACTCGTTTGTGATGCTCTTGGGAATTACGCCCTCTGTGGCGTTGGTAGTCCTTCGAATTTTCCCTTTGCTTGGGCTGTAGCATCTTCGGCGTGCTGGCGGATGGACTAGACTCGCCCTGTTTCAACGTGTCGGTCATGCATGACGGTATTGGCGTGACTCATTAGAATGAGACAGAGAATCGGAAATGTTAGCAGCAAGTGTTTTACAAATCCTATCAAGATTAGATTGAGTACATCACGAATGAGTATCATCATTACTCACCATGCCATCCAAGACTTTCCACGCAGTTAAAAGGGGCACATATCAATTCAACGCGCCGATTACGATGCCATCCCATAGTAGATGATAATTGTCCAACTCTCTCCATTTCTTCTCAGTGAGAAACCCCAGTTGACCTGCCAGAAACTCTAGCCAATTGGCTTATTGCTCGCACTCAGGAGGATACTACTGACTTGCTAATTTGTTTAACTGAGTTTGCAGATCAGCAAATTATCTCGAAGTGAGTGGCGGGCACAGAATGAAGGTATCCAAAAAGAACATAAAGAGGTTAACTTAGCTAGGCTTGGTGTTGTGGACCATTGGGGTCCACCCACCAAGTTGGGTGCTTATCTAATCTCCAC
>JABEXW010000492.1:0-30946 GCA_013266185.1 Fusarium sarcochroum | reverse complement strand
TTGGGAGAAAGCTATGCTGGAAAGAATGATTATACTTGTATAGGGTAGTCTAGCCATGGACCATTCGACATGTTCACATAGGCAACACCAGTCAATAAATAAGATGAAGAGAATTTTGAGGGCGAAGCGCGATTAACAACACTTTGCATTATCATGTGGCCATTGTAGAATCATGATGGAATTTCACAGTTCGGTTCAGAACGTCTCCGAAGTGATCTTCGGTTCGGCCTTTCAAATCCTAATCTCGAGATCGCGTTCGCCAAAGGCTTGCCTCCATTAAACTTTCAATCCCGACGTCGCGTCATAAATCGTAAATGATAGAGTAGACAACAGGGGTTCCCCGATCGTTCGGGCTTCTTGTTATCCTGATCTTCACCCAGTCATTCATATTGAGGCCTGATCCATTTGTTACGGACCTTGACGGCTCACACGCGTCGACGTCCAATCTGACGCGTGCTCTCTAGCCGGAACCTTCCATTGAGTTGAGCTCATTAACGACCGTGGCGAACCCCGCGTGGCCCCACATACTTTTTGCTCTCACGCGTACGCCTATCGTTACTTCGACTCAACATCTAAAGGCCTTATCAAGCGCAATTTTAGGCGATTCATCTAAGCCATCACCGGGCCTAAATCTCGCAAATACTGCCAGCTGCCAGCATAGACTACATCATCAAAGTCAGTTTCGACTAGCCACAGTCCCATTCCTCTTATCCTGTTATCGTTTCTCTGTCCTTTCCTCTATCTCCGCGCTCCACCCTCGTCTTCTTTTAGCGGTAAGTGCAGTTTGACTAATACCACGTTTCAAACCTTGGGTTTTGCCAAACCCAGCGATCATCGCGGCGTCGTTTCCGAGAAGAAGAGGACACGTTTGTCGTGCCCCGCACAGCGCTCCTTATGCTGCAACGACTGCTACGCCAACGTGACACCAGTTCATCCGTGAACGCCTTTCTCTATTTCATCAACGACCGTTTCAAAGGAGCGAGCTTCTGAACGAGCAACCCGCGCTCGGCATCCCAGGCGCCTGACGAATTGAAAAGCTGTGCAGCCGCAATCGTTGTCCTCAATGGGCCGTTGCGGCAAAATTTAGGAAGCCAGTATTGCATGAGTGCTCTGCTGCTATTTCTAAGCGTCCCTTTCGATCAGCCTCGACAACATCTCCTATCCCGAGTTTCATGTACGCGTCTGCTACAACTCTTGGCAGCTCGGTCGTACCTTGCCGGACAGTCACGGCCTTGCCCAACGCTCAGATCGAGGTTTCCAAACAACCAGGTTTGATCGAGCGACGTCAGGGTGGTTCCATCACTCGCATTTATGTCATGACCCCAAGAATCGGCCGACTATCTTACCTCCGAATCTTGCACAGCATATTGTACATCCCTGGCAACTTCAGCTCTGCCTTCTGGCGCCTGTGCTGGCCGAACATGAGTCACAGCCAACCTGCCAGCTTTCATCCTCCGGTAGCCATGATGATGATTTGTAGTCGCTTGGCGTGCCGAATTATGTCCAAGTGGGGACACCATGCATTCTTGAGCCGCAGGCAGTGGCATTTTATTGTCCATAGAGCCAATAGTCGTGAATGCCCTGTGTGATCATCTTGACGCTGAGGAGGTCGTCTGCACCGTTGACTGGTCTGGGCGTCGCTTTTACGAGAAAGGCTGTTCCGCACACTTGGTCTGAGGGTGCAACTCTGCGAATCAGCTCCTGCGACGTTCTTCCCCAACTATTTCCCCGCTCAAGTCGTACCAAACTGTTCCACCATCCAGTTGTTCAACGAAAGGGCCGTTGATGATGAACTACCAGCGTTTCTGTAAAACAAATTCATCCGGCATTGTCGGCTTTCGTCAAATTCTCCAATCATGTCCAGCCCGGATACCAACTGCTGCTCATCCTCGATAGGCTCATGTTCTCACTCTCTTGTCCAGACTTTGTCTTCACTCCTGCACCCGCAGAATCCTTCTGGCGGGTTCCTGGCATGTAATCTGACATGTCCCAGGTGTTAGGTCTCGGGGGCTCCAGCTGAGGGTGTCATGATGTACTGCTTCAAGTCGTCAACGTGTACCTTGCGCTCTATCTAGGAACCAACCAGACTCTTGACAAGGTACGCGACGCTCGGTAGCTGCTTCAAGACCACCGAAAGGTTCTCCCAGGACGTATGGAGCTTACCCACCTTGTCTTGTTTCTCCCACACCCAAGACTCAACTCGGAGGACCCTCGGTTCTTTAAGTAGTTGGGCGTCGTGTCTTGCTACCGTGATGTGTCGACCGTTCAGCATGACCAAGATGTCTGGCAATGCCTGATTCCATTGCTCAAGGGACTCTCCAAGTCTTTCTACCGCTTATTTCATCAACTGATTCTTTATCAAACGTACGCAGCGCTCAAGCAGACAAGTTGACTGCGGATGAGATGTCGGGCCGTGTTCAAGGTTCGTTCCGCGTTTCCCGGCAGTTGATTTGACAGTGAAGGTTCTTGAAATGACTACCGTTATCGGCGTAGATGGTCTGCGGCCAACCGAAACTGGCCCCATCCTTCTTACCAAGACTTGGCGACTTCGTCTCCAGGGGCATCTTTGTGGCAGCCGCCTCTAGTGAACCTCGTCATGTAACCCGCGACCAACAGGACGTATTGGTGTCCTTCAGCTGACATTGGTGTGATCGAACCCAAATAATCCATTCCCATCATTTCCCGGGGATTCAGTTTCAATATTCTCGCCGGCAAAGTCCTCGGTATACGGGGTGCTGTCTGCTGGTACATCAAACAAGATCTGCAATAGTTCTCAACATCCCTTGCTCTCGTCGTTCTCCAAATAGTAGAGAACACCCTCCAGGATACGGTATCTGAGGAGTTTTCGCGCCAGCGCGCGTCGCCGGCTCGGCTCGAAGTTGCTTTGATCCCGGAGCAAGTAGGTAACAATATCGTGATACCAATCAGTTTCGAGCCATAGTGCCAGCTGAGATTCCATCTGGCTAGACAGACAAGATCCTAGGGTCTGGCTGCCTGGCAAGATTAGCTGGCTCTCATTGATGAGTTCGGCTCTCATCGCTGGAAGTTTAAATGACATTCGGTGGTCGACTACCAAGGGGTCCCTCAGGGAGTCTCGACACCCCATCGACTATCCTCATCACCTTATCCTGATTACCGTGGATATGTCCCTTGTTCGCCATCGACTCCACGATGCCCTTACGATCTGTGTAGACTTGAATCGGGTGAGGGACTCCGATATCAGCTATTCGCATTCCTTCAGGCCTCGAACGACGGCGGCCATCTCCTTTTCTAGTATCGTATAACGTCTCTCAGCATCGTTGAATCTTTCCGAGATCCACATGATGACGTGAGACTTGCTGAAGTTACTCTCTGTGATCTCTCGTTCCACCTCAGCATCGTCCGGCTGCAGGAGAACACCGCCTGTTCCGGTTTCTGAAGCGTCAGTAGCAAGGTGGAACTGCTTTCCAGAATCTGCTACTCGCGTAGCATTGTGCTGTATGCAATCGCAAATCTTCTCAAGGGCTTGAGCGGCCTAGCGTTCCAAAGCGGCGTGTCTCGTTTCTCCTCCTGTTTCTGCACTGATGGTTTGCGGCTCTTTTTTGTTGCCGGAACATCGTGAAAGAAAGCTTGTCTAACAGATCGTGGCAGGGGTAGGTGTGTTTGTAGGCTTGTTTCAGTGTCTTGGCGTTCAAGGTCCTGCTGATCACGTTGGCTCGTTCCACGGACGGCATGAAATCTTGAGCTGCTTCGCGGTCACGTCTGTTCTGCCATCGCGGTTGAGCTTTCGTCGGTATCGGTCCAGGGAGGAGCAGACTATGGTCTTCGATCAAGTCTATAGTCTTGATGTCTTCAATCGCTGTAGCGAAACAGTCTCGGTAAGTGTAGCAATTCCAGCCTAGATACCGAAAGTCACCAACTCTCAGCGAGATTCCACCCTCAGTCCTGCTATCAGCTACCATAGTTTGCTAGCCCTCACCAGCAGAATCCATCTGCCATATCTCGCTGATCTCTAGTTTCAACTTTAAATTTAAACTTGGTGCCAGCGGTTCAATATTAGGTTCTAGATCAAACCAGGCCATCCCAGAGTTCAGCGTCTAGTCTTTCCCGAGCCACGCCCGTCCGGCAATCTCGTCTGCCAGCGGCTGCCAAGATTGTTCCAGCAGGCGCCATGTCAACCAGTATCCAGCGTCTCAGTCTGCTCTGGACTCTATCACGCTGCCATGCCGTTCCAGGAATGCCCACTAGAGCCTGTCGCGCTCTGCTTGTCACTGAACAGGCTGAGCAGGGTTCGTTCTCGGTAGCTAGTCGTTTAGTCTGGTTCGTATCTTGTAGGCTTGTGTCTCGGCATGCTGCTGTTGGGTAGGGTTCGTGTCTTCTTGTAGATTTGTCTTCGGTGTTGCATCATGGATATCTCTCTGCAAGTTGAATGGAGATTTCCTTCGCCGGTCGTGCTCGGTCGCGGCTCGGCGGGCTCCAGAGTCGCTGAGCACACGCGAGGCTTTTCGCAAAGGCATTCGGAAGGCCGTGAGGGTATAGGAATCGCGAGCTTTGGAGGAGGCGAGGCAGATCCCTATGGATCTATAAGGCTCCTGGTGGTGAAAGCGTCAGGTTCTGGAATCGTGAGCTTGGCGCGTTGTCAAAGAGTTTGTGTAGGCAGCGCGCCTGCTCGGAGCAGCAAGGGTGTAAAGAAGAAAGCAGAACAGCGATAATCAAAAACTTGATGAGCGAAAGGCCTGGCCATGAGGCCAGAGGCCGCACCGCTGCCCAGCGAGATCAACAACGACGAGTTGCTGAGAGAGGTAAGCTCATCAGCAGCAAACAACGGCGAGGGGCGGGGTCAATTAGCGGGGTCACGAAATGCGTCAGTTTCGCGTTGGCGAACGCGAGCCTGGAGTTCGCGTCAAACATCCTAAGCAAGATCACGAGCAGGAGAGAAATAATAAGAATTATATTCCTAGTTTCCTGGGAAAGATAGGTCTCGGTACATTAGTATCGACTCCGGAATCGAAGTCCGGCCATCTAATCGCCGTCCAGTGTCCTGCCACTAGTTTGTTGCAGGGTCAACGATCGTCTCCCTCAGTTTCCCGAATCCTGGTAAAATTTCCGTGACTGAACAGGATTGACGAGTAAGTTTCCCCCATGATACGATTGTAAATCCTGGCCATATTCATGTCGTAAACCTTGCTGATGATAGGGTCGGCTTCCTCTCTTTAGTAGCTGTGCTTGACGAGTCCTCCTCGCGTATTCGTAGGTCATTCTTGAATCCCTCCAGTTTGCAGATATCTCAATTCAACAACACGTCGCTCGGTCAATTGTGTTCATCTGAACAAAAATATGATTCCTACTCTGGGGCAGTTCCTGTAAACTATGCCTCGTGCCAACATACGTCACTTGCTCCCAAGAAAGCGCCGGGCATAGTTCCATCAGCGATGCTACATCGCATGCCCTGTCTGCCGCAGTTCCGCCTGGGGTAGTGTTGACGACCTGGACGGTCTACAGAGTATTTATGACAATTTCTTTACGATTCGCTCACGGATAATTTTTTTAGAATAAGCTTTTTGAAACTTCTGTGGCATCAACCTACATCGTCCTGCTCACCCTTCGACACTTATCGTTATTACAGATACCTCTAGCCAACTCAACTTATCGTTTCGTGGTGTGACGCCACACTCCGCAGGCATTTGCTGCCCCGCATCGGCCACTGGTATGAATCCGACCGAGATTTACCGGTACCACAACCTGGAACCACTTGCTCTTACCTTCGATACTGTTGACTCTGATACTACTTATAGGTTGAACGACCAAATATGTGTTATGTCCTACCGGTTGGCTTATAGTATTTCCCATATCCCAGCGACGCCACTACATCATATTCTTGCGCAGGCAAGCACTGCCGTACCTAGCTGGGGGTTAGATCATCGCCGTCTCCCTTTCAACCCGCTGGTAAGTCTCTTCGCTCTTCTGATATAGAAAATTGTTAGAATTTAGACGTTGCATCCTTTTTTGAAGCGCGATCTGACACATTAAACTAACGCCTGCAGCTCTTCGGCTTTCAACGTAGGTATCGCATCTTGTCTTACATGTACATAGTTACCATTACAATCAACAAGCTCTACGCTGGTATTGCCGATAAAGAAGATAGGTGTTGCAGCTGTTCCAAAATCTGAATATCCGGGCAGCTGGTTGCGAACTTCATGTTGTCAATAAGGTGATGTAGTGTAGGGAATAGCTTTATTGTACTGAGCATGATAGTCTCCGTGAGTGTCTCCTCCAACATAGAATATAGGCGTGGGGTGCTAGCTAGCCTGTGATCGGATGATTTCGTTCATTCGTGACCTTACGATCCTCTATCAACTGTCCGCTTTCAGGTGGTGACAATTCTTCCTCGTCAGTCAACCCCCAATCGCTGTCATCATCACTGCCCCCGGTGGCTCGCCTTGTATTGATGTTCATGGTATCATTGCGGGCATGGTGACACGCTTCATCGGCGGCTCGGGATGCTGTAGCCGAAGTAAAGAACGAGTGCCCACTGTGAAGATCTCTACCTTGACATACATAGCCCATCGGGGTATGCATTATATCCATCGTCTGGCGTCGATGGGTAAGCCACTCCAGAAGGAAGTTCAGAGGTTGCTCAACGATCAAACCGCGCGTCACTGAAACTGTATCTTGTGAGGGTCTACTCGGAAGATCGATTGCCGACACAGTCTCATGGCCGATTCCCAACCATGCAATCAGCGATGGGTACTCGCTATAGTCAAAGTACAATCGTCCAGCGATGACGCCGATTTCGATGGACAGCCACTTGGGAAATGATTGGCTCTTATCTGGCGACGGCATCGTGAAATAGGTAAGGGCGTTGAATCGCCGCATGGACTTTGCGACGGGCGCAGCATAAGTCAACAGGCACACACCAGTTTTGCCCGAGTCGCGGAGTGTTGGAAGAAGGAGCTCGACTTCTTCGGGAATGATAATGAGAGCTGTCTCTGTCTTCCTACTCCAGAGAACCCACTCAACGGGCCGCTGCCTGCATTAGTGAACAGTCTCGGCACTTTGATATAGGAGAAAACTAACTATAGCATCTTGACCCTTCTTAGAAAAATTACCGGTGATGCTTCTGGTGAATTCCTTCGAGACGAAAAGCCTGGACTGTGTCTTTTGAACACCAAACTTGCGTCCTAGCCTGGTCCTACTTAAGAAGTCAAATCCCTGGACAAAGTTTTCGCCTTCTTCTTTGAGGTGTCCAGTAGTGGCAAAATGTGCAAGAGCAGGTGCAAGGCCAGGAAATTTGAGCGCAGTGAAGTTCATGGGCTTCTGCTTCTCACGGACCTGTTCGAACTCGAACTCGACCTCACGTTGCAACTCCACTTCTTCGAACGCTGAAGGGTGGTCTTTCGACAGATTGAGCTTCTGCTGGCATAGTGTGGACGTGAACAACTTAAGCCGGTCAAACTCGAGCAGGTCAACTGCTTCGTTGCTTGAAGCGGATTGCCTAGGACCATAGAGCTGCTCAAGGGTTCGATCCTCACGCTGCTGTATGGCGTCTAGAAGCTGTAGCCTGTCGCCCGGGCGATTGATGGAGTTGCGGTGTTTCCACAGAGCATTTGTACGCTGACAAAAGTCCAACCCTTGTGCCGTATGGAGAGACATCATGTTCTCATTCGCTCTACAACTCTGTTCAAGCAGCCAATATACCACGTCAGTAGATGTAATAGGCGAACACACCCGGTCGTCATCGGGTCGCAGGTCGAGAACGTTCCGATACACCTCAGGAGGTACAATGAAAGCGACGGATTGAGTCGAGCCAAGCTGCCTGAGCCTCATGGCCGCTATGGCCGTCAGTATTATGTCTATTTGAGATTAAGTTGGTAGCTAACCTTGGACTGTATGGTCTTTCGTCTGGCCAAGGCCAAGTGTCACAGCCCCTCTGGCATGAACAGGGAGTTTGAGGTCGGTACCACGAGTGTGTGCTTCATCAATGTACACAACACATTGCTCGAGGTTTTCAGCAAATGGACTTGCCAGTAACGGTACAGGAGCCTTTTGAAACCGGGCGCGGACCATAATTCTGCTATTGCTGTCAAAGTAAACAGCTCCTTGAGCGTCGTGATAGATGTCAAGCCAGGCGACGGCAAGCTGATCATTACTCATCTCCAAAACATGAGCTCCTGCGTCAATGAGAACGCGCATCTGTTCTTGGCGAAGAAGTTCCAGCAACCCCCTCTCAGTCAGATGACGCCCATTCTTATCGATAGCCTGATAGCACCTCTGGTTTCGTGGTTCCAAAAGGTAACTGAGCACTTCCGCGTTAGTTTGAACTAAGCTGGGCAAGTCGTCCTGCCTAATCGTCTGCGGGAGCATTCTTTTATTGTCGTTCGTTCCGCTGAATCCTGTGGTCAAATTTTCCGAAGCCTCGTCACTTGATAGGAGCGGGATGTCCCAGCCTGAGGTCTGCAGCTTGACGCCAAATTGTTTCGCGTGCGCCGGGAACGCAAAGTTATTCAAAAAATAGTTCAAGACGGTCGTGTCAAGTCTAAGGTATTCCCAGAGCTCCTCGACCTGGAAATCGTCGTCTGTGTTGAGCAGATTCCAGTGCTCGAGGCGAGTCGGTAGCTTACACCCATAGACCAATCGCTCGTATTGTGTAGGAGGGTCATCAGACCGCAGAACGTGTTGCAAGCATTGAGTCACCTGAGACTTTGTAAGGCCAGTCTGATAGAATGCTAGGCACGTCAACACCAGGGATGTGTCCGGGTGTCCATATTCTGCGGTTGGCGAAGGAACTCCTTTTGCTTCAAAAGGAACTGCGATAGGGGCGCGTTGGGGGTGTAGGCCGTACTGAACGTTCCACCGCTTCTTCAAGCATGTCAACAACAGACGTTGGGAGATGAGGCCTCGAAGCAGGTAGAGGCTTTTGAGGCCGAAGATGTCATCAGTCAAGGACTCAGCAGCTCGCTGCCAAGTGTGCGGATCAACGTCCGTCCCTGACACGATCAAGCCCACGTCGCGTTGGGCACTTGAGTAGGCTGTCCTCTTGAACTTGAGTTGAGGAAGACGGCCTTTGCAGATGTCGTCGATGAGAAGTTCACTTAGGGCCTCCTCTGCCTCGGCTCTCAGAAAATGGAGGATTGGGTAGCCATGATGACGCCGCACGATCTCAAAGCCATCGCTGAACTTCGACCGAAGATGCGGAACGTGGTTCTCAACAAGCAACAACAGCTCTTCAACTACTTTCCAACGCTGAGGATGACCATCAAGCATCATAGGTGTACCGCTGGGATAGATCAGCTGGGTTTTTGGCGAGAGGGTAAAGTCAGATTCATCGAGAACATCGCGACAAGATCTTTCTAGCCATCGTTGTATCTCCATCATCCTCTGAGCCCGTTTTGGCTCGCCATCAACCAGTTGCTGAAGCCCACTGAGCTTGAATGACATGACATGCTCGGGAAGACAGAGCATAACACCGCCCAAACTACGTATTTCTTCATGCATGCTCTGGAACTTATTGATAGCATCTATATGCATGGGCGATCGACGGGAAAAGGGAATGTGTCGGACAACCCGACCAACAAGTCCGCCGATCCGGTCCTGGATTACCTGGGCAGTCTGTAAGAGAAGGGGACGAGGAACGATCAGTCTACAAAGGCGGGTAGTGTCGGCTAGTGCTGCTATAGCCATTGGTAAGATACACGAAGTTTTGCCTATACAAGGGAGTTAGGTCAAGATGCTACCGCAGTGAGGTGAGGCAAGGAGGGTGAGGACAGACCTTGACCCATGTTCATCTGCAGAACTGAGTTGGAGGCAGAACTCGGTGAAATGATAGCCCTAGCGACGTCGATCTGAGAGGGACGGATGAGGAGATTGTTGTCAATCTCCAAGAGGAGCCATTCCGGATGGTCGATGGGCTTCCAATTCAAATGAGACTGGAGTTCCTCATCTTCGCGTAGACGCCTCTCATCCCCATAGAGTGCTGCGCTGTGCATGCGGAGGAGTCGCTGTAGCTCGGTGATAAGAATTCCATACCGTACTAGGCCTGCTTTCATCCCAGGGCCGACTTCGGCGCTGTTAGCGTCCCTCAGCTGCTCCAGTATTGCTGAGCGAGAGACACATGGCCAAAGGCTCCCTTCGTCGAGCCAGGTGAAGCCTGTAACGCCATCCGATAGGGAGGCCAGAATTCTCCCCTCGAACTCGCGTAGAGCCCGGCGAGCCAAGGTAGTCTGGTATGTGACATTACCAGCACGTGCCGTTTCTCGGGGCCTCCTGGATGATGAGGCACGGGCCTCGACCAGTGCACTGAACGACATCTGAAGATCGTCGCTGTATTGATTTCGAATGGTGCTGTTGGATGACGAAGCAAACCTCTTGATGACACTTTCAAGTGTTGATAAATTGCTCGGTATGGCTGACGATGACTTCGGGCTGTCGCCGTCACACCATGACACATGTGTGTTGGTAGCGCCACGAACATTTCGCTGCTGTGTGGCGTTAGGCTCTTCGTCACTACTGGAGTAGAGATCGAATGCTGATAGCATGAGGCCACTTCTGAGATGCGGTAGGCTGTATGTTCCTTGGAAGCGGGCCACAGCTATATTCTTCAAAGGTTCTGGCTTGAGGTTCCAAATCTCCTCCTGTCTGGCTTTCTGCCCTGTGGACTGCCGCTGATAAAGGCGCAAAGCGGTACCCTCAAGTAAACTAAGATACGTGGAAAGGTCGAAGTTGTACAGCAGTCTTTGGAGTTCTGACTCCAGCATTTCCCAGGCTTTGCTCAGATGGATGTGTTCAAGCTTCAGGTGCATGACTAAATGTGCGAGCTCATCAGCCGAACGGGGTGGAAGAGGCCACACTTTCATGATACAAGATGCCATACGACTCGCTTCGTCCATTTGTAACTCCTCGTATCGATCGGGAGTCATCTTGATCTTGTTGCGGACTCGCTTTTTCCGGCCACCCAAGAAAAAGTCGGCATAGAGTGGCTGCTTTGCTAGGATGAGTGACTGGATGCTGTCATCCGATGGCTTCTCGAAGATGCAGAAATTAGAAAAATAGGTGTGTTGGGGGGCCTCGACGTTTCTGAGCACGGAGTTCCTGTAAAGTGCAACTAACCATTGTACAACTTTCGTGTTATCCTTGGTATCAGAGGCCAATAGAGCCAAGAGGAAGTGGGCATCGTAATTTTGAAGCTGACCGCTTCGGCTACATGCTCGCACAAGGGAGCCCCATAGCTGAGATAGCTCGGTGCTAAGAAGCGTCTCAATGTTCACAGCGAGTATAGCGTCTTCGAATCCCCCTATGTCAGCCCATTCCTCAAGGAGAGACGACAAGCCTTGAAGCTTGGGTATGTCATCCGAAACCACTGACAAGGCACGTGCAGTCTGATAAACTTGATGATTCTCCTTGTTTGCCTGAGAGTTTTCGCCAGGGTCGTAAAGAAAACTTTGTAGAGACCTTCTGAGGGCTTCAGCATCTGAGGGAAAGCAGATACGTTCGTAGAGCTGTCTGCGAGTCCGCCCTCGACGGTACAGACGATCAAAAGTGTCCGCTTGTGAGTCAATCTGGCAATCCGATGAAGATCCTTCGTCAAAAACTTCGAGGTTCTGTGACTGCAGTCGGATAGAGTCAACCAAGACAGCAAACTCCTCATGCTGGATCGACATTGTTAAGTGGTCATCCCACTTCACCTTCTGATAAAGTTTCATTTCAGGCGGATAATACCATCTTTCGGGAGAGAGACACCTAATTACCGAAAGCATCTGCTGCGAAGAATCTTTGAGGGGACTCCAAGGCTGACTACGTGCCGCAAGGAGACAGTGGCGTGCCTCTTCAGTCCCAGTACGGCGTGTCAGACCATCGGGAAGGGGAAATGAGGTCAGGGCGTGTACAGCTGCTTTGAGATACAGCAATAGCGGCTCTGGAGGACAGTCAAGCCGGCCCAGGAGCTCATTAATGCCAAAACTTGCGTAGATTCCGTGGTTGGCAACTCTGACATTGACGTGTATCCCTTGCCGCTGCCAACGTATAATGCCGATTGGGACGAGAACGATCCTGCGTTCAGGATTCAGGACATTACGCAAGACAATCTGGCTGGAGAGTCCGTAGAGGGTGCCTGCATCCTGCTGGGGATCAACCTCGGCTCTGAGCTGCGGACATTCCAGTAATCCCTTGCTGTTGACGGAGAAGCGGATCTCCAGACGTTTCATCTCAACAGATAGACTGCCTTTGCCAACGGGTTGGTATACTGTCAACTTGTCCACATCTTCAAAGCCCCGAAAGATGTTGGCGATGCACTGCCCGATCTCAGACCGTGGCTCAATCAGGTTGGTCCCTCGGCTCTCCTTCCCATACCTGATGTCTCTATTTTGGTTCCGGATGGCTACACGGTTTCTGACGTCAAGGATCCAGTTTGATCGTTTCGGCTTCCATATCCACGGTTTCCGACGTATCTCAAGATGACCAGTCTGAAGATTTAACCAGTGCACGCAATCGTCAACGAGACCCGCAGGTAAGTCCCACACAGCATCATCCTTGAAGATGGTTCTTGGAACATACTCGAGGAGCGACCTTTGGAAGAAGGCCCGAATCACAACTCGGCCATCCCGGAATCCAAAATGTATTTGGTGTCTGTCAATATCACAGACTAGCTGGTACTCCAAGAGGCTCGATGGACGAGTGAGTAAGTGTTGTTCCCCAAAGAGCTCTTGGATGGCTGGATCCTGTCTCATCTGCAGAGGTAGTCTTCCGAGAGGCTTCCCATCCACGATGAGGTGCCCCTGTAGCAAGTGGTAATGCACAGTCTGCGAAGCTGTCCACCTAGTTCCGGCAACTCGTGAGGTTGCCCACCAAGCGTGTGAGCCTGAGAGCATCTTCCATGGTGAATATGACCTTCTACCCAAGCCACTTGAGTTGGCCCATGTCTCATTTATGGAACACTCTAGCGAGGCCTGATGCGCACGAAACCATTTTTTGACGATGTCGCGCTTAGCATACGAGTCGGATAAATCCACAATAAGCAGATGCTTCAGTACTGGATGTAATTCGTCTACATTGACAAGCAGGTTCTCCTGAAGAGCGATTGATGCTCGAAAAAAGGGTTGGGCATCGTTATCGCTCGAGATGTCGTCTTCACTCTCGTATACCCAAAAAGTCTGTCTGCAAAGCAGGGCAGCCCAAAATGCAGAGGTTGAGGCTTTACGCGCAACTTCGCCGTCGTGTGTAGACCTGATTTCATTCCGCAACTGCGTTATCCAGCCAGAGGTAATCGATCGAATGCTGGACAACAAGGCTTCAGCTTTTGATCGAAACTGCTGTGGACACAGATTGTATAGCCGTAAGCTGAGGGTCACAAGTACTGTCATGTAGTGAGTCTCACGCCAGCTCGATACCAGGGCGCCCAATCGCTTTTGAAGTTGTTCATGGAGCCTTGCACAGAAAGGCTGGTCGTTAAAAAAGATGTGTGCCTCTCGCAAGGCGCCACGCTCCCGAATTGCTGGGCCGGCTTGTAAAGCAAGACGATTGAACAACTTCATGGTAGCCTCACTGCTGTAATTGAAGTTGGTAGTGTCCAACTCGATGAGCAGTACCAACCACCGTCGACCTCGCCCAGCAACAGCTCGTTGAAAGGCAGAGAACTCATGTACCGATAGATTGGGGGGACATTTAGACTCGTTGGCTATGATCTCATAAGAGGAGGGATGATACGCCTTGTCAGGCAAGACATGCTCTGCGAGGGCGTATGGATCTAAAATACTTTTCGGAAGCCAGGAACCCAAAAGATGCTGGAACCACGGGATTTTTGGTAGCTGATCGGCCCAGAGTTGAGACGAGGAATCGTAATAGGAGAACTCTGCTCCGAACGGGAATATGACCTTGGCTGCTTTCTTCGGGAGTTTCATCTTCTTGTAGTGCGTTTGCAAAAAAGACTTTTTGCGTGAGGCTAATGTTATCGAGCCCAGGGCCGCGGGAAATTTGTCGAGTAGTTGAAGATCCTTGAGAAGAAGCTCGGGTGCGTCTCGGCTGATTGAGCGTACTTGACTCCCTAGCATATGTAATTTCCAAACCGCTGCTCGGTATGCGGCGAGATAACTTGGCATGCGCAGCTCAAGGAGAATTGCCGCTCGCTGAGCCTTCTCCGAGCCGGCCTTGGATGATGGAAGCAGATCTTCGTGGGCGTTGATACTGAGCCGGTATTGGCTACGCTTTTTGTAGCATTTTAGGCAGCCCTTGATGTTCACGCTCCCATCCGGGAAGCGAGTGCAAGTACAGGTCAAGCTTTGCATCTCCTGAGTGAGCTTGTTGTACTGCTGCATCAAATCGGCTAGCTCAGATTGCTTTCTAGATCCCAACTCCTGCGATAAAGCATCGATATTCTCAGCAAGAATAGTCATCTGCTCTCTCGGTCCAGTTGAGTAAAGAAACCTTGCTGGGAATAAGTTGAGACCTCGGGGGTTGCCGAAGATGGTTTCATGGTTTGTAGTGTGGGAGCTCACTCGAGATTCCATGTACCGCTGCACCTGGCTAAGACGTTCCATCTCTTGTACAGTTTGCAAGCAAAGCACGTTCAGTGAACTTGGTACGAACGTCGGGTGGAAGTCCTTGAGTAAGGGGCATATTGCAGTCGCTTCTTCATCCATATGCATCCACAGCTCAAATAAACGGAGGAGATATCGACTCATCAACAATGAGTTGTCCGCGTACGCATCTCCGACTTCGTGGAGAAAGTGCTCGATACTTGCGGCAAGCTGTTTACATCTGAACTCTGAAGATAGCGAGGAATGTGGCGCGGTGTCATCAACTATTTTTGCCTCGCAATCGACCAGTGAGCTGTACTTAGTTGCAAGTTGATCGACTTGAAAGACTGTTCCTTCTCTCAATGACGAGAGGTCTACGGACATCAGACGGTCTGGAGAACTAAGGTCTTGAGACAGCAAACGCAAGAGAGCTGAGCCACTGTTCGTCAATTGTAGCCGTAGATTGGCCTCAGGGGCACGATGAGGGAGAATGGGGATCTGACGGACGACACTGCTTTTATGCTTCTCCCACAAATCGGCGACGTATTGCTTGGCGTCAGCTATTATAGCCCTGAAATGGTCGCTGCTGGCGATGAACAAGTCGTGGTATATTGCGCTCAGGGGTTCCGAAACAGACGCCTTCTCTGACTCTAGCTTGGCGAGGCGTCGGCAGAGCTTTGCCTGCAACATCAGCGTCATCTCTGGATGCAGCTTGGTCATGCAGTCTTTGAGGAGATTGGCTAGCACCGCGCATATGACGAACTTGTAATATACCCGGCCCATGCCATCCAAGGTATCATCCAACAGCGTCGATAGAATCCGGTGGAGGGTGACGCGAAGCACAAGCCAGTACGGTGAGCGTCTCCAGGGAATCTCAGACTCATCAAGCAACACGTCGTCGCGGACCCGCTTGCGCAGTCGGCGGGTTTGCACTGGGCTTCCAAGTCCTTCGAGCAAGGACATGAGTATCTCATCGATGAGGGCTGAGCTCGGGCAATCGCGGGTTTCAGCGATCGACTGTCCTCCTTTGCAGGCTCGCGCAGCAAAACGATCGAAAGACTGGGAGCTGGCTTGTTCGAGAAACAGAGTCAAGTTACCCAGAAAGGACTCGTTGCTGAAATCGCCGAGCGGCACCGCGACGGCCCTACCCGGGAAGTCCCAAGTAAGGGCATGTTCCGCCTTGAGAACATCGGCCACCGGTGCTGCGGTGCTAAAACCTTCTACGATGGCTCTGTCAGTGCTACGTGAGAAGTTAGGTATCTGTGATCAAGAAATAGAGCAGAAATGCAGAGAACGTACGCAAGGTCGTAGCGGACAATCAAAGCAGCGTTCTGTAGCGTGACATAGAAGCCAAGCCACACATTGGCATCACGCGCCTTGACGAATTGCAACGCATTCAAAATATCATCCCGATATTGGGGACCTTGGTTCAAGCTCTTTGTAGCCTGCAGGGATGCCTCTACTGTCTGCCAGACCTGAGGATCGCCGACACCACGAAGCAAAGCCAGAGCGTCCTGCAACCTCTCTACGAAGCTCAGGTTGAGGGCGGCATTGTCGCCATCGAACTTTCGGGGAACTTTAGGCGGGAGCACCAGATGGTGAAAAAGAGCCTCGAGCAGAAGAGTATCAGGTGTAGCCATCGTTTTAATTCTTGTCATGAAATGTAGAGATACAGAACAAAATGGACGAGAGCTACTGAATTCCAACAATTATGAGGCCCTCAGCGTGGCGCGTCAAGGTTGCCCGATGCGTGATGTTGCGTAATGGACGGCCTCCCGCATGAGGGAAGAGGAAACACACTACTGCAGCTGCAACGAGCCATCACCAACGACATGATGATCGCTGCGGGCCGCTGGCCTTTGTTCCGGCGAGCACGACATCTCCTTCCAACTCCGGGGTTTGAACGGCATAACAAGGATTGTGATAGTCCTATCTAAGATCAATGTTGTTACTTGTTGTACCACAGTTAACGGATCTCGTAGAGCTGATGGCTCCACTAAACTCTCTGTGACTGCTGGAGCCCCACTCTCCGGCGACTCATCCCTAACCGGAGGTACATTTGTTGAGGCATTCTCTTAATCCGATGCTCCCACCGATATTGCAAACTCGGCGATTGTTTCCATTGCCCCTAGCCCTGCCGTGTGCGGTTCCTGTTCGTTTCACGGCTGCATAGTGACCGCATGATTGATTGCGATTTCAGCTACCCGGTCAAATGGTCTGTCTGCGTGTAGCTAATCTTGATGTAGGCCGTCGTGCCTATCCAAGATGCCTTTCGCATGTTGTTGGATTACTAGCTAGCTTCTACTCCAACTGCCCTGTGAAAGGTGTTCGTGTTGGTTCGAACCACTATGTCTGAGTTCATTAAACTGAACCAACTCTCTTACGCCTTGCGCGTGTGGTCATATAAGGAAAGCGTAGCGCCATGAGGAGTCTGTATGTGCATGTGGATGGCATCGTCAGTCTTCCGCAAGAGGGTCACCCTTGGCGCACCTTTCGCTGCGGCCCAGGCCCTGTGATTTCCGGGCCCAAGCTTTGCAATCATATAATCTCGGGAGATTTTCACTTTCTACTGCGGCTCGGGCGCCCATCCTTTGGATATGATCAATATGTAGCAAGTGCGTTGGATGACACGTGTAGAGCGTAAGATCACCGTCTTGTTGTGTTTTAATGCCGTCCCGCTGCGCCTCTGCTGTGCTGATGGGTGGTCGATGACGGTCTACGTGCCATCTCTGCTTTTTCTCCACTGTTACCTTAGTTGAGTAGTGATTAGCAACTACGAGTGAGCTCTGGCTTGAGCTGATTCGAGTTAGGTGTGCCCGTCTGCCGTGGTAGCTGCTATGCGGCTCAATCAGAGTGCATCGATCCACTGGATCATCTTTTTGGGTGCCGCAGATCCTTGTCGTGGCGTGCCTCATGTCGCTGTAAGCGCCCTTGATGCTAAAATGTCTCCACACCTTCGGAACCACTCTCGAGTAATGAGCAGCGCTTGCTCTAGTGACCGTCGTTCTCCAGGCCGAAAGTGACCAGTAGGTGCGGTGTCCGCTCTTTTGCCGCCCGCCTTGATGTAGTCTCTACGTCTCGCGTCGTTCGCCACGCTTGCGTAGCGCGGACTGTTACCGTGAGCTAGATTCGGATCGTTGTGTGCCTAAGTCTCTGAAGTATCGTATCCCGCTAGCTCATGAACTGCGTCGACATCTTCTGGCAATGGCTCAGAGCGTGATGTGCATGATGCCACACATCCTTGGAGAGCAAAAGACTGAGACTAGGGGATTCGGCTGTAGTCTCTGAGCTTACGGCCAAGGAACTCGAGCATCAAAATGAGAGTATAAGCGTTGGTTGAAGACATACCGAGCAAAAATGGGTCATCTATGGGCATGCAGCTCTCTTCAAGATTTCGTTCTCTTCCTACACCGAGCTTGGGGTGAGATTGACGAAATCAAACAAGTCTAGTTCTCGTAGAGGAGTGTTCGGAGATAGGTGAATCTCATCGACTTCAACCTCTGTCGAGAATGTGAGACTCTGCCCTTCGATATCGTCTGACATTGCTGATAGTTGTGCCATCCTTCCGATGTTGGGTACAGTGGGTATGGAAGGCCCATCATGAAGGCATGGCAGAGCACATACACCACCTTCTTCGGCCTCGCCGATATTTATTCTGCAAGAATTATTGCTATCCCATCCACTATCCAGAGTCTGCGTCCGCATGAAAGGGGTACGGTAAGTCGTATTTTTTCCCAGTAAAGATCCAAGTTTGTGGGGCTCGATGTACGATAATTGTGTTGACCGCAAGCTGTTAGTTTTTGTCGCGCAGTCCGAGAATGATGGCTGGAGAAGTAAAGTCTTGCAAATCGCCATGGGCTTTTGACGGCTGGGACTGACACTCCCAACACTGGTGGCATCTAAGTGCAGCGAGGTAAATAGCGGGGAACTCGAGAGAAATTCGACGGAGTGTGGTGTGGCGCGCAGGCTCAAGGGATCAGAGTCCAATCTGTCACAGGGACGCTCGCGCTCCTGTTGTATCTTTTCAGCCTTCGCCTTGATGTCGCGAAAAGAGAGCTCTTCCCACCCACACTGGATCTTGAGAAGGGCCAAGGCAAGACGTATTTGCAGGCAGCGAGCTATCTGGGGTATAATGTGAGCGAAACATCGATTATGAGGGTTGAGGATACTAGGAATTATGATGGGAGAATGGCCTAGAGATTGAGAGTAGTGGTGGACCTGACGTACCTTGGTCAGTCTTGCACGTTGCAAAACCTTGTTGGCAACTTCTTCGGGGTGCTGACTCCGTGGTGACATGGCACAAGCTGTTACCTGGTCGCTTCTCTCGTGGTCTCGTTGATGTCCTGCAAGCCGACAGGAGAGGAGCAGAAGTCAGACGCAGTGTAGCGAAGAACAACGGAATGGTGCACAAACACAAGGGCGGTGTTTCAATCTGAATTTACCAGTTCAGGTTCAGGGGAAAGCAACCAAAGGCTGTTAGCCTGGTCTACTTACATAAGCAGACAGCTGGGGATTGGAATGTTGTTGCTTGACACAATGTCGCGTTTTACCCCACTCCAGCTGGGCCCCTGGCGCTACAGGATCACCCGGTGCACGGTGGCTGCCTAATGGTAAGGGGTAGAGACGTATACGAAGAGGCGGCAAACATGTACAAGCATGCTTTGTATGTATTATATCTGTGCATCTCATATTGGCGCTGTCGTTGTGTCCGACGACCTCAGCACAACGTGGGGTAAGTGCCGCCGACATGACTGCACCGGTCGCACTGCATTACCTGCGCATACCCACACCACTTCTCCGTTCAAAAGACAGCCCTTCGTCGCGGTTGATTGGATCACAAGAGATTCGCCTTCGCCTTCACGATCTGTCAGTAGGTCGAAGGTAGCACATATCTAACGCAAGGGCGCACCCTCCCCGACGGGTTCAGTTTTCTTACCAAACATGCAATGATTGGTTAAAGATTTTATGCGCGATCTCGCCAGCATCAACAATCACGATTTGATAATGAAGTACGATTTAGAATGGCCGATTTCGCATCCATGGACTAGAAATAGTTGGGGCAGTGGAACTTGAAGCTTTGGTCTAACACCGTTTGTAGGTTACTCATGAGCAAACGCCATGCCCTCTTTGCCGACCTAGTCATCCACATCCATCGCCGACACATTGATTACAAGATGTCCAAAAGTGGTGAAGCGACCAGGAAACAACCATCCCACTCTCAAGTTAGAGAGCTTATCAATTCTCAAGATTGAACCCCTTGTCATTCCTCTATGGAAGCAATCCCGACCAAACCTTCCCAAACGCAAATCGACAGGCAGCCGATGAAGACTTGCTGTCACCCAGAAGCTCACTAGAGTAAAGGTCCCCAGAAATGTCCATTCAGCATACCTCTTCGATTGTTTGTTTTGGTCACTAGTCTTGTTTGCCTTAGTGTCTTCTAGTTAACATTTGAGACGAATCGAACAGCAGTAGTAAAGTCCAGCATTTTATTGCTCACAATTACCGGTCATCTTTCGGGCCTCCCTCACGCAGATGTTTCAAGACCTCTTGCACAGTCATCTCGTCGCAAGAGCCCACGAACTGACTGGATTCTATGGCTTGAACACTCTCCACAGCCATGACGCTGTTCCTTGTCTGGAGTATCAGTTGTTGACTCCCGCGGTTGGCAATCGCCGTCCCCACTCGGAAAACAGTTTGGCAAGCCACATTTCCAGGGGTCAGCTCTACTGACTCTCGGGGACTCGGATATCCTGGAGTAGAGGAGTCACCCTTGGACACCATGCATTTGCTTGTGTCATGAAGCTTAGGGACAAATTTATCCTCTTCTGTTGCAGCATCACTTTTTGTTGGGAGTGATCGTTTCGTCAAACATAGGGACCGTGTCTCGCCAGTGGAAGAATGAGTAAAAAGCTCTGCCTCTTCGCATATTTTAAGGCAAGCCGAAATCGCCGCCTTGTCGTTTGTTGGTTCGTGTATGAGGTTGTAAGGATTCTCATTTGCGCCACCTAATAGCCTAGTTTCGTCGTCAAAACGCCGCAAATTACACTCAAGACGTTCCTTTACGAGCTGGATCTTTTGATTGAATCTATCATTGGATTCTTGTGGGGTAAGGTTGGCTTTCCTATACGATGAAGTTGAATGGTTAGTTATTAGTTATGAACCGAAGATTGAAGGATTGAAGCGTGCGCTTGACCTGATGCCATATTCTAGAGCGACGGGAATTGTCGCACAATATCCTGACAGAAGACTTATCATATCCTGTAATGTCCACTCCGTAGTGCCTACTCGAGAGCTCTTGCCCGAGATGGAGCTCGTGATGTGGTAACATAGCTGGTCGCAACGAGCAATGGGGACTTCTACGGAACCGAATGAAATGGTGGTATTTTCCCCGACGACTTTTAATAATCCAAGTTTGTCGACTAGAGTCTCAAGCTCAGACTGGGCTTCAATGAGACTCGTGTTGCCACCACCAAAGCTTTCGATGGCCTTCTGTAAGGCGACAGCTTGTTCAATGGCCCTGTTCATTTTGTCGTAGGACTTCCGAAAAGACAGAGGTGAGTAAAGAGTTTGACAGGCCGAGCACCAGTTTAAAAGGGGACTAAGTTTTGTGAGAAAGAAAAAAGAAAAGGGGAAAAAAAAAGAGCGGATATATGTGATGGCAGGTCTATCGAGGGGATGGACCTGTAAACCATGGCCTTAATCTACCCAGACGTCCGACAACGATAGACAATGGCATGTACACTAGTGACGTGCACGAATACGGGCATCACCTTGTCAACCCTATCCGGGTCTGCAGATGCTTTGGGCAGCCCGACCGCACATGTCTTTTAAGACCCGGAGCAGGAATGTTAGTGGCAGATCCTGATCCGCGCGAAACTGTTTTTTTCTCAACGCTCGGTAGGTTCTGCAACCGCCTGAGGGTACCTGCTTCTCATCACATTTCTACGGAAGGGACTCGAGCTCACACGCCCCTCTCCTGTCTGTAACGCCATCTTCGCGCCCTGCACACGCGTTGTCACCGAATTGGTCTGTCACCATTCCCTGCTCAGCCCCGCTTGAATTAGCTGTCCGCAGGCCAACACTAGATGGACAACCGCCGGCCGGTGCCCTAAGTAAGTGGCTGGGAGGAACAGGGCTCTACTTGATCGCAGGCTGTCGGTCGTCACTCGTGCGTGACAAACTAACAAATCGATCAGCGCTCGCACCATCGACCGGTGAGAGACCCCTTGTGTAGGCAGGTCTAGCATGGGACCCCGGATCCGGAACCCCGGCCCCTGCCGCCACTAAATAAAGACAAGGCTGCCGGGCCGACCAAGGCGAAGCGAATGGCGGTGGTCCCGTCCTCGGGCGGTGTTTGTGGGAAGCTGTGATGGCGGATGGTGCGCTGGTGGGGCATGAGCTGAGATGTTTAGGTCTTGATATCATGACCTTTGCAGATGGGAAGCATAGGTGGAGTCTGATAAGCTCGGTCATCACAGCAGGGCCGAGCACAGACCAGAGATCTACAGCGGTAGCGCAAGCCCCTGCAGTACTGTGAGACCCTGCTTAGGTACTGTACATATACACCCCAGTCAACGAACAGCACCGACATTGCTACCCTGCATTGCGCTACCTATGGCTGTGTAGCCCAGTGTCATCACCAGTAGAAGCCGAGGCTGTCATTATAGCTCAAGCCGCTACGCAACATAAATACTCACCCATCAGAGGGTCGACGATCTTCGTTGAAAAAAGAGAGTGTCCCAAGTCGAGTGCTAGCTAAATACGCCCGGCATGGTCGACGCTTACTTGCGAGGCTGTCGTATAGTGATTTATTTGGAAGTACATAACATTCTTTCGAGATTCTTGTTACACCCACCAACAAGTTGAAGATACTTCCATATTAGACATCTACACCATTAGCTGAAGAAAGTCGCTCGCTGGTTGCTGAGGGACCTGACATTATTCATGACCTTAGTGGTACTAGAATAATGAGTGGGTAAAATCAACGAGGTTTTGCAACGAGTAGCATTGAGGGCTAGTGATTCGGTATAGCTCTACACTACCTTTCGTTAATCAAAACCTCAGTTTTGATATTAAAGAAGACAACTAGTCGTGAAGCACAAGTTGGGGGAATTTCATGATACCAGGCAGAATAACACAGCACACACATTAGTCCTAAAGAAAACAAAACTGCAGATTTGACATTCCTCCCGAGATTGCTCCATTCCTTTTGCAATTCAACGAAAGGACTAGATTCCTAAGTCTTGACTATACCGCGTCCCTTGCTCCTCGCGACTCCAAGCCCTGATAGTCGGCACCTGTTTTGTTTGTACGAAGTTGAATCAACTGGTAGTTGTAAGGCCTATCTTCCCTCTACCAACGCCTAGTTTGCGCCGGGAACATGAATAGCGTGGTCATTGCCGTCTTCAGAGTCTTCAATGTCTCGCTCAAAGATCTTCATCACTTCTTCGATACGCGGAAAAACAATTTGGCCACCATCGGCACACAATCTCTGTCTGCCGTACATATCTTTGGTGGCCATGCTGGATTTATCAACGCTCTGGAGGTGAGAGTTGAGGACCTTCTGAAATAGCTTCGCAGTTGGACCGTACTCAAGAAGCGTGCTTTCGGTGACCTCGGTCAGGTCGTTAATATCCTGGTTGCCGGAGAATGCGTTATCAATCTGCTGAAACCGTTGCACCGAGTCTCGGGGCATGAACTCAGTAAAAGCCAGTGTCTGGATGCAAAATATATCACCTGTGACTGTGTAGCGACTGGATTTCGATGTGAACCCAGTGTCTTCCTGGCACTTGATGACAGAGTTCTTCTCAGCCTCCACGATCGGCGATCCTACCAAGAGCACAACAGTAGTTGGCGTCCCCGCTCCCCCTCGCTCGACCTCACGCTTATATGCGCCAGTCTCCCTCTCTAACGTGAAACTGACGCTGTTTCGGATCCTGGTCTGTTTCTCCGCCTCTTTGACAGCCTCTCTGTCTAATTTTACAAGCTCTTCCATGTCGATGTCCTTCAGTTCCCATCCAACAAAATACTGTGTCATGAGATTCCGGGCTTCAACTAACAGCCTGGCGTGCTTTTCTGAAGGGCGCTCTACATTGCGACTCGAGCGTGTGGCATCAGCTGTAGAGTGGCGTTGTAGACCCGCGCTGTGGTCTGTCTGGCTCTTCAACCATTCCTTCAACCCCAGCCCTTCCAGTCCCGATTCGTTGTTGATCATGTTACAGGCGGTTCCCCAGTTATCCGTCTTCATTAGTCGGTGGAGAGCTTTGGCTTTTTCGCGGTCTTCCTCTTCAATTTCCTGGCTCTCGAGGTTGCTGCGACTCATCCAGAGAAACTCCATATCGCACATAGTGCCTTTCCCAATCAGAAATAGATACAGGGCAGACAGCAGGATGGCCTTTCTGGTAGATTTACCTAATGCGGGGTTGTCGTCAATCCAGATCTTTAGTCGCCGGTGCTTGCAATTATTGAATGCATTGACGGTGTCGTGGCTTCTCAGATTGAGGCCTTGTTGAAGGACCTTGAGTATGAGCTCGGCTGAGCGTTCCTGAGCTGTAGACATGTAGGGGGGTAGGTCTTCATCGGCGTAACCATCGTGCGGTCTCGGCGTGGGAGTCACGATGGTGTAAGTTCTGGAGACTTGTTGCTTGGAAGTGGACTGATTGTTGTTGGGTTGGTCCTCATTTAGAGCAGAACGTCCAGCGGTCAAGTCAGGATTCTCAGCGTTCTCTTTGCTCGAAACGCATCCCATAATGACTGCGAATGGTCTGAACAGAGTGGAGAGTAGAACTGGCGCGAATAAAGAGGAATAAGAGAAGAAAATCAGGTGCGGCGAGCGGAATCGGTAACTTAGCAAATATGCCTACTCAGACGGACTTGTCCCAGGTATTTATGTGTACGGGAGTACGTACTGAAAGGGGGAGAACGGAACAGAAGAGAATAATGCTGTGGCAAAACACAATGGTGCGCAAAAACGCCTCGTGGAAAAGCTGCACGTCCGCCCCCCGCCCTTTCACGCACCCCTTCGATAAAAAACATATCCGATGGGGCGCAGCAAATTATACTGAGGTAGTTGTGATGCGCCAAAGGAGAGGATGCCTTGTCGAAATGCTGGCTGCCTAGCTTCGCCACACAACGGTGTATTTTGTTGGTTGCACTTTGTCTAGGTTCCACGTTAGATGAGACAACTGAAACTAGTCCCACTTGAGCATGCACAACGGCGACGCATGGCGTTCCGTTCCAAAGGAGGAGGCCTACCATCAGTTGCCTATGGATTCATGGCTGGAATAGCTGTGTAGACCAGACTTGAAGCCTGGTCTTGGTTGTGCAGCCGATGAAGTACCAGCGAGCTTCCCGGAAATATGTTTTGCAGCTCTCAAATACGCCGAGATGGTGGCTTCAACAGCCTCAGAACTTCGTGTCCGGATCGACCAAGGAGCCCACAACAGTCGAAATTTGACAGAACTCCACGTAGTGAGGACGGGTTCATCTGCGTCAAGAGGAGGAAAGGAACAGTAAGTCGATTGCGATGATCAGCTATCGTCCAAAAAGATGCGAAAGATAGTTCAAAGCGGGTAAAGAAATTCGAACCACACTGCAGTCAAGACGGTCGGAGTACGGCGAAGCCCTCGGATCTGGCTCATCTGGGGCTAAACCCCTGCGATCTGATGTTCATGCCAGCTCTAACATCCGTAGCTCGCCCCATAACTTCGCTTATCGGACATGTAAGTTTTGATTTCTGCTATAATGAGTACGAAGGAGGGCGCAGGAATACCGCCATGCGATGAGTAAGCCAAGGATCAAGCCCACGGCAGACGAAAGTAACTGTCAAATGCGAACAGTGCAGAAAGCTGTTGAGTTGATAATAACTAGGGACCCGCAAAATACAGGTTTCTTTTATCGAGCCGTCATCACTAATCCAACACATAAAGCCTACGACGTCGCACCTCGCTTCCCCAGTTTCTAGTCCAATATGTGAATAATTGCGTAACTACGTAATTGAAAGAGTTTACCAGCCCCTATAGCGTTTGTAATTACATACTATGAATTCCAGGACAAGGCGTTCTCGTAAGTACGCTTTGAATTACGAAGCAATCGTACGATTAATGCCAACTCACAAGGTGCGACTTCACAAGTCTCCATGGATGGCCCTTCGGACGTAAAAGGTTGAAAGGAATGAAGCTTTTTAGTCCCGTTCAAGCGTAGGATTTCATCAGGAACAAACTGGACCATAAACTACTTGACTAATACAAACACCTCTCCCATAGCGTGATACTTTTTCTCTCCAAGCCAATCCCAAATAAGACCTCCGTGATCTTTTCTGAAAACGAAGTTCTCCGAATTGTGCCGAGTTTGAGATACTGTGAGGGCCAAGAGAAGTGCCTGCTTTCCTCTGCTTACGACAGATGGACTGCAGTACGTGGGTGCCGCCAGCACCCTTCTTAATGTAACGTTTCTGTCTAAGACAGGTCGTTGTAATCTTTTCGCATCAGCGAAACGTGGAGACGTCTCTCGGTCATCCCTGTATCGTAATCTCAGGATCAAAAGTGAAGCAAATCATTCGGAGAACATACAGGGCTGATATTGAATACAAAGGCATGATCTGGCGGGCAACTGTGACGTGCCTATATAATATTTCTCACGTCACTGAAAGAAGGCGGACGCCCATTTCGTACTTCCTTGAAATGTGACTGATACGTGCTACGCTCATGTGGGAGTAGATTCCAGCTGAGCCAATGAGCTTTAAGCTAGAGCCGCTGGAGTCCTACATGGGTCTTGAGTAAAAAGATCCAAGCGAGTCAGCGGGGCTGCCCCATTCGAGGCTGAAGAACGCAAAACCGCTGGTCTTTTAAGCGCCGTCCGTCAGTACCACGTGGCTATGTTTTCAGGGATCTTCCTTCCAGGTAGTGTCACGGTTACCTCACTATCAAGCCTTTTCTTGGTCGTTCTTTTTGTCCCTGCATCTTTCACTTTTTGAACGAGCGACGCATGCGCGCGCTTATTCAAGAGCGATCGAAATGACTCTACAGCTGATGATTGAGCGATCTGTGCCTGACGGCGCCGGCGCGAAATGAAACAGGCCGCCTGATTGGTAATCCAGAGCGGGGTAGTATTTCATGCCGCTTCTTACCGCCTCTCACCCAGAGGCACATAAACTTGAAGCCTCCCTACCTACGCTTTCATCTGGCATCGTATCAAAGCCTATTAAATCCGATATTGCAGTGAAGCACCATGAGTACTACATCGAATGAACAGCGACAAGGCATACCAGAAGCTTCGTCCCCCAAGGACTGCGACTTTAAGACGCCGCCTTCACAGCCCAATACTTCAACCATGGACACAACGCACGACAACGACAAAACACATGCAGAAGTGATAGCTTCTCTGAACCGACTTTTCAGACCCCTAGTTGAATTGGGTCAATGGGACAAAGCAATAACTTTATGTAACACCATTTTGGGTATGCATGAACATATGTCAACAAAAAACCACACCGAAATCCTTGCTACCAAGATGAGCATAGCTGCTCTCTATTACAAGCAATCTCGATTCAAAGAAGCAGAGGCCTTGCAAGAAGGAACACTGGCACTCATGAAGTTCCATCTCGGCAATGATCATACGTTAACTATTGAATGTATGATGCATCAAGCGGAGACATTTGATAGTGTGGACCGTACTGAAGATGCTATCAGTCTGCTGCAAAGCTTGATAGAAATCCTTCCCCTTGATGACAAGCGATTGCTGATAGCCAAGAACAAACTTGCTTCGAAGCTGGCATCGGTAGATCGTCTGGACGACGCGAAGACCTTGCTGCTACAGGTTATGAAGGTGCAGCGCGGAAACCGTCAAACAATGCTTCCCGATATTCTTTTGACGATGGCAAATCTCACAGGGATCTATGTTTCCCAAGGTAAATGGAAATTGGCGGAACAGACATCAACACCGGCATTACGAGTGATGAAGAAACTACTGGATGCCGACCACCCTCATATCCTCTCATGCAAGAGAAACCTTGCAGTTGCTCTACAGAACCAAGGCCAGTATGAAAGAGCAAAGCGGCTTCAGATGAAATTGCTGGACCAGCACAAACGGTCGCACGGTGTTGCACGCATCGCAGCATTTAATTGCATGTCCGAAATCGCCTCTGTATGCGCAGACATGGGCCAGGGCAAAGAGGCCGAGGAGTGGCAGTTACGAGCGACGGATGGTCTGATGGAGGTCTGTGGTTTGGACCACGCAGACACGCTCTTGTCGCAGGTTGAATTGGTGTCGATATATACTGGCCAAGGCAGGTACAGCGATGCCATAGAATTAGGTGAGGAGCTGGCCAACCGGACAGAGGACGTTCTAGGAAAGCGACACACCACGACGATCACTTGTCTACGCCACCTGGCGCTCGTGTATGACCTCAAACATCGGCCTCGTGATGCGCAGCGTCTGTGGGGAGAGGCCTTGAAGAGAATGGCCAAGTTCGACAAGGACCATCCTGATTTGCTAGACGTAAGAGTCAATCTAGCTCTTACCTGCTACGAACTCGGCGATCACGATGAGGTGGGGAGACTAGTGGCAAATGATGAAGATGGGGACTTCACGAGGCTCGACAGTTGGGGTCTGACTTCACTCGAGCGTGCGCACGACTTGGCCAACGGCCTATCTCGGAGCGAGTCTCTTCGTCAGGCCATAGCAATGGCCAAGCACGTTTTGCAGGTGAAAGTAAAGAATTTTGGGAACAACCATAAGGAAACCATTGTTGCAATGAGCAATCTTGCTATGGTATATCGCGAGACTGGCCACAACGAAGCAGCTTTGGACTTGCTGATGGAGTCGACATCAATAAGCAAGCGCTCGCTCGGCTACAAGCATGCAGTCACGCTCCAGACCCTGTTCAACCTGGCGCTGGTGCGCTATGAGCGAGGAGACGTGCTTATGGCGGAAGATGGCTGTGCCAGTATTGTTGAGGATCTGAAACGTCAGTTCGGACCAACCCACGATACTTATGCTAGTTGTAAAAATCTCCTGGCCCGGATGAAAAAGGCACGTGAGGAGACCGGAATTTGAGGAAACGGCCTCGGGGATAGTGACTTAATTTTTGCACTGGTTAGCCTTTGCGCCTCTCATATACATCAGTATACGCTTTTCGCTTTCCATCGCTACGCTGCAAAAAGTAATGAGACAGCATGTTGTTTCCCGCGGAATTTTTTCATCAAATCATAATGTGGTGCACATAAGAAGGTAGAATTTGTACGGGGTGATGGTTTTTTGGGTTATGCTCCAAGTGGTATGATTCTTGAAGTGGTGAGGATGGCAACTGCAGCGCGAACAACACGGATCTTCATCATCGGAGTGGTGCGAATGATTACTTTTACAAAGAAGAGTAGCCTAGAAAAGAAATTCAGACATTGCAACCGTTCGCCATTCTGCGAGGTAGCAGTGGCCCTCAACGAGATTCTGATTGAAGAGCCCGAAGCGATCAATCCTTTCACAATAGGCCCCTGAACGGAACGAATCCAAACTAAGAAGGCTGACGAGGATAACTCAAAGACCTGACAAGCAGATGTAGGCTGGGCCGTACGCATCACAGTGAGTAGCTTAGTACGGAACGGGGTCTTGGAGTTGGCGCGATCATTGAGATTCCGGCATTCGTATGAGGAGGGTCGAGACCTGAATGTCTCTCTTTCACCCGCGACTTGAGAACTGAACAGAACCCGTTTTCCGGAAGCTGGTGACGATAACATGTGCATTGAGACATTTACGTGATTTCGAATACTGGAGCGTGCCAGCGTTGACTAGCAACAGAGCTCCTGTACTCACAATCCGAAACTCTCGCTAGCAATTCGGCCAAGAGTATTTTAGATACACACACGATTCTATCGATGCGTCGAAGGCCAAAGGCAACACGGTGTCACATGGATTCCCACCAGTGCAGGACGTTTTCCGATTGTTTCTTCATGCTGCTAACAGTGCTTCTCAGGAGGTCCAGCGATTTGTCTGATCAATACATCTCTTCACGTGTTGATTTCAAGTTGAGTTGCCACATGAGGGTAAGGGGGCGCTTTCGTGTCGGCTTCTTGACGCCCCTGCGCATGGCCTCCTCCGTCTTGCTGCAATTCGACCACGTTGCTCTCTTTTCGGTCGAGAACTGAGATGGACTTTTTGTCAAGAAATACTTCCGGATCATCTGTCCAGAGGATCCCCAAGACTCCTCAAAGTGACTAAATGGTCTACTATGGCATATGGTGTGTGTGTATATTTTCCTTCGGCATAGGAACACCTGAACAATCGTGGTGAAGTAGCCATAACGATCAACCGATCCAACGACCGACCACCAGAGGTGCCATTGTCGGCATCTCTCGTCAGATCCACCCGTTGAATTTGATGCGCTAGTCAACCGCTAGAAGAGCGATGAATGTCGTCAAGCATAGGTTCGTTTCAGTGACTACCCAATATGTCCAAACTGAGACGAACTACAAAATTCCACAACACGGGAGGGCCCAGCTGCTTCAACGATGACGGTGGTGATCACCATGCTCAATATTCAAGCTTATAGTAAGAGTATATTCAAGAGAAACATATTTGTAAGTCGAGTTCTTTTCCTCTCGCGTTCGCGCTTTTCATGATGCCCGGGCGCGTTTCCATGGAGGAGCTAACTTCTCATTGTCTTAAACTGCGATCACGTTACATCTATCGTGGTATTTATTATTTAGTTATCCTAAACAGTTATGACCGCTCTTGTCCGCGACTATGCCCGGCTAACAGGTCTCGGCGGATAACCGACGTGTTCGTCGCGCAAACGCCCTGTTCTGCTGTTGTTGTCGAAGCAAGGCCAGCTATCCCGATGTATCTCCATTCTGATCCTTATCCGCTATATATGATCCAGATCGCTTACTTTCTCAAGAATCTATCCTTCGTGACTTCGTACCAAGGCTATGTCGGCGTTCATGCACCATGCTGCGCGACCATGATACCTACTGTCTCTCCCCAGCTGTCGGCTTTGTCTATGAGATGACCTTCCTGATTAAACACCCAATGCTCTACAGGTACATCAAATTCCATTTCTTTTTATTCTTGTTGCCTTCAGCTTGATTCCTATGTGGCCATGTATTCATCTTTTGTGTATGTATTGTTGCTCCCAATGGTGAGAGTAGCAGGCGACGATGAGACCTGTGTAGTGCGAGGCTGCGCTCGTTCCGAGGTGTCAGATTACTGAGTATGAGAGCCCCTGCACAGTGTCCTCGGACGTTGTCGGGTAACGAAGGGGACCCAATCTCTCGTCATCGTGTTTTCGAGGGCTTCCGATGGACGAGTCCTTCCGATCTATAGTGTCGTATAGCATCATTCGTGGCGTGCTGAATATCTAGTGCTCTACCGTGTGGGAATTGATGCTGTTCTATCTGATGTCTCGCGATGACGGGACGTCGCAAGATTCGTCGAGATGGACTGACCAGTAAAGGCCCATATGCAAC
>JABEXW010000490.1:0-15506 GCA_013266185.1 Fusarium sarcochroum | reverse complement strand
GCCTCGCAAACGCTCGCAATCGTATTATATAGGAACAGCCCGATGCGGGGGTCGAACCCGCAACCTTGAGATCGCGTACTCGTAAGAGTCTCACGCTCTACCGATTGAGCTAACCGGGCGTGGCTCTTATTTGATGGAGTCCGAGTTCGAAATTGGAGTATATATAGAAGGTTTACTCTCAGTCTACCAAAGTCAAGTACATTCGATCAAACTAGTGACTTCAGAGTCGGCTGTGGTGATCCAGTTTCCCTCTGAATTACGGTCATGTCTAACCACTCGTGTCAGACTTAGTCCATCTTGTTGATCTTGCTTTATTCTAAGTCTCAGGGGTCTGGGGAGTCCTCATGGCGTTGGTCAATTTGTTCTCACGCCAGATGAAGATAAAAGGGATCATGCCCATTGCCAGGGCAAGGAAGCCAAGCACCGACGGTGCCCAGTGGATGCCAAGTTGAGCATACATCGGGCTAGCTGCCAGCGGTACGAAGATAGCACCCAGTGACCTTAGACAACCCGCTCCAGCATGAGCAGATGCCGCAAACTGGCAAAAGGCATCCGTGATGTAGTTGAGCATACTCATGAATATCAGTTGGAAGCCCACCCCAAAAAGAAATCCTCCAAGCGCTGGTATGACCGGAGAGACAGAAGTCTGAGACGTCCAACCGAGCCAGAAGAGTGAAATAACCATGCTTCAGACAGTTAGTATCTTTCCATATGCCAATTGAGACTTAACACATACCAAGGAGATGCGAGGCATGCTAGTGGTAAACGTCGGTAGGTTTCGCGCTGCGCCCACGGCTTACTAGTTTTGGCTGATCGATCATACCACCGTGTGTACAAACAAAAGCCGCCCAAGGCGAAGACAGCGCCAAGTGCAACTGCCATGATGCATTAGAAACCAGGATCTCCACGGCAATGGTCGAGCTTACTGGGAAGATATGCTAGTCCGGCAATTCCAGGGGAAAGGCCATAGAAGTCTACGACATATGAGCAGTTGGTCAAGAGCTTGGATAGAAAAGAATGAGAATTTACCTTGGAAGATTATGGGATACGCTTGGAAGAAAAGGTAAATAGTCCCGTATGCCAACGTCAGGTACAGCGACGAAAATAGAAGTTTCGGCTCTCTAGCCATTAATGTGACTGGGCGTAAGAATATCTTGCGAGCATTGAAGGGCTTCAAGTTGATCGCTGTAGTTTGGCATGATTGTTCGCCATACTTGGCTTGACGTTGCGCTTCTTTGATAGCCAGAACAGGGGCAAAGGTCTCGGGCAGGAAAAGAACTAGAGGCAAAGTAGGAGCGGCGATCAGGGAAGCAGCCCAGAATGCCCACCTCCAAGATATCTGGGATGTGAAGCCGGAGACCAAAGGCCCACAAAGAGCTCCAATAGTGTTGACGGCCATGTAGAGAGCAATGGCAACTCCACGCTGTGATGGGTCACCGAGAATATCGGCGAACAGCCCGCTTGCTACTGTGACTGGGGCTGCTGCGTTGATACCAGTTAATAAACGAAAGGCCAGGAGTGCCGGATAACTGGGGGCCAACGAGCAGGCTAAGGTGAAGACGATATATCCGATGAACGACGCCATGATCACAGGCCGACGCCCGATATATTCACTCAATGGCCCAAAGAAGAGTGGTCCGAGGACAAACCCGGCCATGTTGAGCGAGTTGAGGAGAGTCAGCTGTGACTTGCTGTGGACGTTGAAATGTTTTGATATGGCAGCGCTTGCACCAGAGGGAATCGAGGTGCCAAGGCTGCTGTTGAAACAACAGCAAAAGCCAGTAAGCAGGATATGCGCTTTCCGGAGCTAGAAATGGATAAGAGATTGGTTTCCGGTAGCATATTTGCGTTGTGGGACTAACTTTTGACAATTTTGTCGGGCTGTTCGATAGATCTGCAGTATTGTTCGCTTCGGGAGAAGCAGCAGAGACATCTTCAGCTTGTTTTACTGACTCCATGTCGCCAGTTCTACTGGTGGTCTCGGCTGAGAACATTATCTTGTGAATGCTTTCGGGACTAGGTAGTAGAATTTTCATAAAGCAAACGGGATATCGAGTCCTAACCCAAGAGGAGCGACCGGATTTCTTATACTGAACGAAGGCTTGTCCGAGAGTCTAACAAGCCACCATCGTGCCCACCTCCTGATTTGCCAGATTTGCCGGGACCGACCCGCATCTTCCGAAGACTGCGCTCATTCGCTTACTCCTCCGTCACTCGTTCCTCGGTGACTTACTCAACCATCCATTTCCCATAACTTCTTCTTCTCGGCCCCTTCACGTTCACGCATCCAGATTCTACGCGGCTACTTTGACAGCCAAGGCGCATCGGTAAATGAACATGACTCGGAAGCGCT
Organism: Fusarium sarcochroum; assembly: GCA_013266185.1. Lineage (NCBI taxonomy): Eukaryota > Fungi > Ascomycota > Sordariomycetes > Hypocreales > Nectriaceae > Fusarium > Fusarium sarcochroum. Next base: position 13,153 of record JABEXW010000490.1, on the reverse strand, counting down.
CCCGACCTTCAGAACTGCAGGCGTCCGTTCAAGGGCAAAGACTAAGTACGTCGTTTCTCTTACTCCGATCGCTATAAGACCTACTTTTTTGTGCTTCTTGGGACACCTCATGTTTTTGTAACTCTAACAGCTACTATAAGATGGTAGAGCTTGTGTCAATTGTCATCGGCGAAAGATCCGCTGCGATATTCTCGACATTGGTGCTCCTTGCACCCATTGTAGCTCCCGCAACCTGTCAGAATGTCGCATATTTCCAAAGAAGAGGACCAGAGATAGTATAGCACGCTCGAGTGGTCCCGTTACCATTCGTCCACGTGAAGCCTCCCCTGAGCCGATGCCCGAGCCTAAGACTGCCTCAACCCGCACGATATCACCCGGTCCAACTGTTCAAACTCCAATAGAAGAACTGGAACCCGACGCTGGTAACTTAGCTGACTTGTTCAATCGCGAGGATGTCCGAAGCTCAGAGCTCAATCGACAGAACCGGTCTTGTTTTATTGGAAATGGCCTGTCCAACTGCCACTACCTTATTCGAGAAGAATCCCCCAATACAGGCAGCAATGGAACATATCACTTTGGCAACAGGCAGTTGCACCATAAGGACACTTCATACAACCTGCATCGTGTGGTCCCCGATGTCCTTGAGCGTCCGGACAATGATCTGGCAGACACGCTGGTGCGGGCATATTTTGATCGGATCAACTGTTGCTGGCCTATCGTTGATGAAGAATGGTTCATGGCTCAGTACGAAGACAAAGATCCACAAGGTCCACTACCGCTAGCGCTCCTGAATGCAGTCTGTCTCGTTGGAGCTCATGTTTTAGCATCACAAAGCTCCGATATTAAATCTTTGCAGTCGATGTTCTTCTATAGGGCAAAGACCTTGGTGGAATGCCGGCTTGAGCAAGATCGTGTTGTGTATGTGCAAGTCGCGCTCTTGCTGACGTGGTATTCCGACGGCCTAGAGGAAATTGTGGCCAATGCCTGGCATTGGATCGGATTTGCTACGAGAACAGCTACGGCCTTGGGTATGCATCGAGACGTGACCAATTCTAACATGCAGCCGGTCTACAAGCGCACTTATACGCGGCTGTGGTGGATTCTATTCCAGTTTGACACCATTGCTTCAGTATCCTCTGGTCGGCCCCCAGTTATGTAAGATATCCATGATAATGGCTAGATATGATGTCCAAACCACTAATGTCGGCAGGCACTTGGAAGACTCCGATGTACCAGAGCTCCAGCACTCCCATTTCGAAGGTATACCACGAGCTGATTCCGAGTTTGTCATCTATCAATCTAAGCTTTGTATTATCATATCCCAAACTATAAGGAAAGGATGGGCACTCCGGTCTTCAGCTGCAAATCGAATCGAGGCTATCAAGGAGGCAGATAAAGCCTTGGCCGAGTTTATGATCCAGCTTCCTACGAATCTACATATCAAGCATTCTAATCTCAACAACCGGCAGGCAACTCTACACCTAACATATAATAACTTCGTCCTTCTAATCCACCGCCCTGCGCCAAGACCGGATACCAGGGGATTAGCTGCCGAACCTTATAGCGATCCCATCCTCTGCGGAGACGCCATAGCCGAGATTGGCTCACTCTTCGAAACCCTAATCAACCAAGAGGCCCTTTCATCAATGTGGTTCTATAGTAATCACGTCTTGTTCACAGCTATAATCTACGCCATGAGCGAGTTTGGTTCTCAGAAGCCGCTTATAGCTGTCAAGTCGCGCCGTCTTTTGAAGACTCTCTTGAGTTCCCTCCGGGGATTATCCAAATGCTGGCGCTTTGCACAGAGTCTGTTGCAGTTATTTGAAGAGAGATTCGCTCGGTTAGAACAATGTGAAAACGCAAAAGCCAAGGCCAATCCATCGACTTCCCAACGTGTAGCAGGTCTCAGACAGCAATCCAGAGAGGCAAAACCTTCTGCTCCAAGTTGGGACCACGCGCAATTTCAACGCCACGGATCAGAAGCGACGTCAGCTTGGGATAACGTCGAACAGCAAGTCCCTGATGGGATCCATACGGAAATTGCCAACGCTCAGTTTAGTGACCTTACAACTCTCGATTCGGCCGAAGGTGGGTGTATCCCAGAAATGAATGGCGATGCTATCCCGAACGGCTTCTCTTTGTTTGATGATTTTATGTTGGACTTTTTTCTCGGCGAAACGAGTGGAAACGAAGGATTTGGCTCTGTTCAATTTCCATGAACAGCATGCATGATCATTGGACCCGCTATCATCTCTATCAGCAGGTTCAAATTGCGTCGGACGAAGCTCCGGAGTTCAAATGAACATGTATATGTTGATTTTTCGGCCTGAGCTGTGGCCTCGGCAGTTTAAACTGGTGTTGATCTGCCTGAGCACAAAGGTAAAGGCAGATCCAGGTTGTGGTGACCGCTGATGATGTGGCTGAGGGTTAATTTTGGACATCTTTAAGATATTATCTGAAAATATTATTTAATAGGTAGAAATCAGTCTGACGATAGCCGCCAAGAAACAGCATATGCGATAGGCTTTTGATTGACAGACCTTTACCTATGATAAGTCGTCGAACATTGCTCCTATCGCGCAATCTTGGGCCAGGGGATTCGCAATATATGATGACCTTGATGTGCTATCCGTACTCTTGAACTAGTTACGTACAAATCCCGGCCAGTCTTCCCGGAGCAACGATGCTTATCCGATCACGTGGAGGGAAATTCGGGGGCGGAGATCCCGGGTCTTCTCCGGGCGGCTACGCTAACCTCATGCTTGGAGAAGTCTATCCCGGGTCGGTAGTTGAGCCTTCACGATAACAGATTGTACAGATCATATTCACCATATTTTGTTCAGGTATTGTGAATCGAATCGGGCATTAATGCCATTCCGTCCAATATCGACCACTTCCGGAGGTAAAAATAGCTATCATATGGGATATAAATGGTATTATCATACAGATGATGTAGATGTTCACCTCCGCTCCGGTGTGGAGACCGGGACTGCTTCCGTCATCTGCCTTCCCCACAACCCAACCCCAGCATCGGGGCAGTTGCCGAAGTGTCTTACAGTTCGGACCTCAGGTATATAAAGCCTGACCTCTTATCAATTTTTTCATTCAGCCTTTCCTTTCTAGTCTCTATATACCTCCATAAACAACCGCAAAAATGTCTGGAAACCTCGTTCCTCTTACTGTTATCAAGGGCGCTGGCCAAGAGTTCATCCCTCTCCCCAACGGCGAGAACGCCACCACCGCCGACTTCCACTCTATCCGCACAAAGACCGAGTCCCCCGCTCACTTCACCTCGGGCTTCTACAAGATCGAGGCTGGTCCTGCTCGTCCTGCTCACTACAACTTTGAGGAGACCAAGTATGTCCTGAACGGTCAGATTGACGTTCTCGACGAGGCTACTGGCATCACCCACCACCTTGTCCCCGGTGACTTTGCCTTCTTCCACGTCGGCTCCAAGGTCAAGGTTAGTCAAATCCTCTACCATAGTGCCACAAACAGTAGACTGACATTTTTCTAGTTCTCCACCCAGTCCGCGGGCTTTGCTTTCTACGCTGTCACTCGACCTATCCGCTCCCCTCACCCCAACCTGTTGGGACGTGAGGAGGACACCAAGTCGAGACTGTAAAAATTTGTACAAGTTTAATGGAAAAGCCAATTATGATACCCGTCTAGCATGACAATAGACGGTAATAGACATCAACCAAGACGCATTCGTCAGACACATCTACTTTTACTCTATTAATTCAGTCCCAAGTGAATATGCGCTCCAATAATCTGTACTCGATTGGCCCAGAGCTGGTAACAGTGAATCAATACAGGATATTTTCCCTGATCTAATAGGAGCACATTTAGTCGCAGCCTTGATTACATTGAGTAACCTCAGCACTTGTGTCAATGTAAGAGTTTATCACCTGCCTTGGGGCGGTTAGCGTCACACGCATAGTCGAGGAATGCGATGCATCAGCGAATAAGACGAAACTATCTTCAACTACCTACCATTCTTGTTGACTGCTAGACCAGAAACTCACACATTCATCGCCTTTACTCTATATGGGTAGCCGCCGTTATGCCAATCAGTCCCATTTAGTAGACGAGAATAGATATAAAGCAATCTCTCCACCGTCACATACCGCTATCACGCAATGATCAACCTGCCCCCCTCGCCTAACCACCTGCTTCTAGACAATCAACCAGCCAAAATGACCACTTGCATCGGACACGTATATCTGATTGACAAGGTCGAAATCTTTGACCTTGAAAAGCTTACATCAGCTCTCGACGAAATCTACGGCAAAGGAAATGCCACGTGGGAACTGAGAGACCAAATAGTCGTAGTGACAGCTAAGACTGAGGATCTGACTGGTTTGAGAGTGAAGCTCGCAAAGCTGGGCCTGACCTTTACCTGGGAAGAGTTTGTAGCTAGAGAATTAGACTAAAAAAAATAAAAGTTGTTGTTCCGCCGGTTGAAGCTTCTTTGGCATTGGATGTCAACAGCACAAGTTTGGTTCTATGCACGAAAGCGACTGCAGCTACTTAGTGAGAGTACGAGCTATGCCTTGCGGTGATATGTTCACTTCGAGCTTCATTATTGCGGATCATTATGGCTTTCTATTAAGTCTAATCTATAAGTTTGACATGGCTGCCTCTAATCCTCTTAACCGCCAACATTTACTTCGTGCAGGATGTCAAGAAAATATCATCCATCATGAGAGTGAACGCAGCAGGGTTGTGCTTGCAGCTAAGCTCAAAGGACAACTCAACAGTGCTGTGAGTAGGAGTAACGTAGTTCATACGGTTGCGGTACTGGTACCAAGCCCGAGAATCATAGAAAGGATCAAAGTCATCAAAGTTGACACCGTCAAACTTGACGAGGATGTCACACTCGTAGTAGGGAAGGTGGTCACCCTTGGCAGTGTGGTGGCCGTAGCCGAGGTAGTACTGCTGACCGGGGGTGAGACCGGAAATGGTGCGCTTGAAGCCAGCCTTTTGGCTATTGCGAGCGGGCCACTGGAGGGCGCTATAGAATGTTAGTAGGAGTTAATCCGTGGATGTATAAGAGACTTACATAGCCAGGTTTCCGCTGTTAGCCTGTCCAAACTCTCCGTTGTAGGTGATGGCAGCAGTGCCTCTGGTCTCCCAACCATCGCCACCCTGCTCGAAGCCACCGTTTTCGATCAGGTTTTCGTTAACGCAAACGCTCTGTGGGGGGTCGGCGTTGTTCAGAGCACCAACGGTCTCCTCAGAAGGGGCTTCGGTGGTGGTGGTTGCCCCACGGGTGATGAAGGTAGTCTGGTCAGAAGATGTGGTGGGCTGGCTGGTCTCCTTATCTACAGGGCGGGTTGTTTCAAAACCGGCAGTAGTTTCGGTCTCGGTGGGCTGTTGAGAGCGAGTCTGAGAGGTGTTCTCAGCAGCCTCGGACTGGGTTTGTGAAGTCTGCTCAGAGTCAGACTGAGTGGTCTGTTCGGAACCGGTCTGGGTGGTTTGCTCAGACTCAGTCTCGGTGGTGTGGTGAGAGTCAGACTGGGTAGTCTGCTCAGACTCGGACTCATTGGTCTTCTCAGAACTGGTCTCAGTGGTCTGGGTGCTCTCCTCATTAGAAGGGGCGGTGGTAGTACCAGCAGACTCATCACGAGCAGTGGTGGCATCAGAGCCCTCGGTCTGGGTGGTTTGCTCAGAACCGGTCTCTGTCGTCTGGTTGCTCTGCTCATCAGCTGAGGCAGTGGCAGTACTAGGAGACTCATCACTAGCAGTGGTGGTATCAGATCCCTCAGTCTGGGTGGTTTGCTCAGAACCGGTCTCAGTCGTCTGGTTGCTTTGCTCATCAGCTGGGGCAGTGGTGGTATCGGATCCCTCGGTCTGAGCGTTGGTAGTGGGCTGGGTCTCAGCATCAGCAGTCTGAGTAGTGCTGTCCTGGTTCTCAGAAATAGTGGTGGCCTCAGAGCCAGTCTCGGTTGTCTGGTTACTCTCCTCATCAGCAGGGGCAGTGGTAGTACCAGCAGACTCGTCACGAGTAGTGGTAGCATCAGCGCCCTCAGTCTGGGCGTTGGTAGTGGGCTCGATCTCGGCATCAGAAGTCTGAGTAGTGCTGTCCCGGTTCTCAGAAACAGTGGTGGACTCTCCAGAGTTGTCGCTAGCAGTGGTGCGCTCACCAGAGTCGGTCTCGGCAACAGTGGTGGGCTCAGAGTTATTCTGAGTAGCACTGGTGTTGGTCTCCTGCTCGTTCTGAACGGAGGTGGCTTCTCCAGAGTTGTCACTCGCAGTGGTGCGGCCGTTGGAGTCAGTCTCAGCGACGGTGGTAGGCTCAGGGTTGCTCTGAGTCTCACGGGTGTTGGTCTGCTGCTCCTCGGGGGCGGTAGTAGTTTCGCCAGAGTTGTCGTTTCCACGGGTAGTTCCCTCGTTGGAAATCTCAGTAGTGGTAGCAGCACCGTCCTGAGTAGTGGCTGACTGCTCGACAGCCTTGGTAGTAGCAGGGGTGCTGACGGGCTCACGGATAGCACCATCGCCAAAGTCAAGTCTATAGTTGTTGATGTTCTCAACGGTGACCTGGTTGGAGATGAAGATGGAGTCAATCAAGACAACGGCAGAACCTCCGCCTGAGCAAGTAGTGCGGATGTCCAAGTTTCCTGAGGTGGCAGGGACGTTGGTGGAAACCAGGACCTGGTTGTAGCTAACGCTGGCACCTGAAGCAAAGATACCAGTGGTGTAGAACTTCTGAGTACCGATGAAAGCCTCGAGGAGGCAGGAAGTGGTCTCACGAGGAGGAGTAAAGACATAGTAGTAAAACTGAACGGTGTACTGGGTACGGACGTTGAGGCCGGTGAGCAGCTGAATGAGCGCAGCAATGTCTCCCAGAGATTGACGCTTGCGGCCAGGATCAGTGGACCTGGCAGAGAGCGAAGCGCAGCTGGGATCGGGGCTTCCATCCTCCTTGAAACCATCCTTGTTGTTGATGCTGACATCACCGATGGTTCGGAAGTCATCAAGGCTGGTAAGGCCACCACCAGTCACGGTGTTTACAATGATGGAGTCGGCAGGAGGCTCAGGGAGGGTGGTTTCCTCGATGGCAGCAGAGGACGTCTCGGTGAAAGACGAAGTCTCAGTTGCAGAAGCCGTCTCGCTCAGAGCGGATGTATCGGTAGTGGCACGAGGCTTGCAAGGACCAGCAGCGGCCAAGTCCAAGGCACCTGAAAGGGCCAAAGCCGTGAAAGCAACGAATGAACGCATGATAGCGAAAGAGTGGACCAAACAAAGAATGAATGAGTGACTGACCGAGTTGGGCGGTTGGAGCTTCAAAGGAAAGTAAACAAATGCGCGGCAATGCACATTCTTTTGTAGTAAACCATCTCATACCGTTCTCAAGCCTTCTAGACCCCTATCAGTATTTTCCGAAGTTGTGGTGTTGAGGGGCTTTCGATAGTCTACTGTGGCGCGCCGCAAGCCACCTGCGTTGAGCACTTCAGCCAGCGCCTCTTAAGCCCGTTGGTGAAGCTATTGAGGGTCTAGTCCCTGATCTACCTCTAAGGCCGTCTTAGCCGATGGACCCCTAATTTTGACAAAAGAGAGAGCCAACAACCTCGTACGACAAGTAAATGCCGTGGCTTGGTGTTGTAAAAAGAAAAGAGTTGTTGATTGAGAGACACATCGTTTGTTCTATGGGTATAGCAAGACAGACGTAGGCGTAATTCGTCAGAAGAAAAGTCGGCAGCACTGAGCAGCTTGCCACAGGCACTACCTGGACAGTGAGTACTCAGTAAGGTAATATCGCATTCACTAATTCGCCTAATATATAGATTAACTGTCTGTAGTCCAGAGCTGTTGGTAACAAGAACGAGTTCCAGACTGATGACATTCTTCCATTCGCTGCCGGCTTTTGTTTTCTTTGCTGGTAATCTTAAAATCGAGTCGTTAGCGCAGCAGTGACAGCTTACCCAAAAGTCTAGATCTGAATCGCCCAGTCGCGCAATTCAATAGCGCCAACGGTAGCGCTATATTATTCAGCTGTTATTTGACTGCACCTAATGCATGTCATCGCCTGGGACAAGCAAGAGGTACTGCAAAACACGTCTTTATCTCGGTAGCTATTTATCAGGATGCGTTCAAAGTGGCAGTGTAATGCTGGAATAAAATGACTACAGATTGCGTGACGAAGCCTATTTCAGCCCAATTCCTCTGTTATCTCATAATAGGGGCCCTTGTTTAGCCTTGTTCACAGATTGACAATAATAACTCTCTATCACAGACATATGCGAACCCTGCAACTCGTAAGCACAGCAAAATATTGGTTGTTTGTTGGTGGAACTGCCTGCGGGGTTTACAAGCCAGAGTCATTTTGCTTCTCTTTACCAAGTACCGCTAGTAAGATGTCTTTGGGTATTTTCCCATAACGACTAGATGGCATCGCGAGTCTTGCTCATCTCCGTGTATGCAGATTGCTCAAGACTGTACGTTGGCGTTCAAACTATGGCATTTCTGCTCGTCAACGTCTGCAAAGCCTGTCGCAGACCTCCAGTCTCATCCCACTAATTCCTTCAGAAGATTCACAAGTAAGTGATAGCATTCGCGGATTATTCCGGGAGCCGAAAGAAGAAGACGAAATACAGTCTCAGTCTCAGTGATAGTTCGAATTTTTTGCCCTAGTCAACAATATTGACAGAACCTTTACTGGTCGTCTAGTCGCCTCGAGCTCGCTTTTTCGACCGATCTGTGAGCTGAGTTCCAGAAATAACTCTATCGGTCCGCTTCTGGTTGTTATTGTTTACGTCCTGCTCCCTCGCATCCTTTTGAGCATTTTGCCTCTTGATCGCATCCGCCAGCACAACAAAGTCTTGCCCCCATATATCGCTGGTCACTGTTTCATCCAAAACGCAAACAAAGTGGCCTTGCGCAATCCTTCCAGAATTCTTCTTCATCCATCTTCTGATCTTATCTTGTTTGACTGTAATTCCAGTGCAGTTTAGAAGCAAAAGGAAGGGAGTACCTTGCCAATGCTCTAGTTCCGCTACCTCTGCGTCCCGTGCATGTTTGTCCATGTTTTTGTGCCAGTTCGAGTCCAGTAGCGTTTCCATAGCGTCTTCGAACCGAGCTCCTCGACCTGTTTTAATCTAGTGAATGTTAGCAAAGCTTGGCGGTGGAATTGATATAACAGGCCGAAAGGTGACGCACCTGCACGGCAACAAAGACTTTCTTTGTATTCTCGAAAAGCATTTGTCTCGAGCCATGTTGCCCGTCGCTGTGTAACGTTGTGGCTTGATCTTCCAAAACAAAGATCAAATCCGGACCAGCATTTATGTCAGGAAACATGAAAGTAGGGGTAGAAATTCGACCCTCGATGCGGCATTGTCTCATCCAGCTCCAGATAGTCCCAGGAGTCTGGTACTTGAGGATAGTTGGTGACTCAGACAGTGCAAAGTCATTTAGCTGAATCATTGATTTCAAGTTCAAGAACCGGTCAGTTCGAGAATCGAGCAAGACAGACTCAGCTAACAGCCTCAGTAGAACCTCACGTCGGGCAGATCCATCCAAGAGATCGGGTATATCAGAGCCACTGGATGACTGGCATCGAAACATGCGATCGAATGACTGTGTTTTATTAGTATGCGCAAAATGGCTCTCAAGCTACCATGACGGCGTTCGGTAGAAGCAAACTCACCATCGCCACAAACCATTCAGTAGCCTTACCGAACATTGACCGAACCTCATAGTCATCTTGTGTATGGATAAGCCATTGTAGCATAAGCTCTTGGTAGTCTTTTCCCCCTTCTGTCCGAAGGTAATCCATAACGGCATGCACAGCTATCGGTTCGGCAAGCGTATACCTTATGGTTTCTCCATCTTCCTGGACCAAAGCGAATCCATATGTGACCAATTGTGCATGGCTTTGCTTCAAGAAGATAGTTGGTGTGCTCATCATCTCGGCTCGAATACCAGCGCGAAATAAGTCCTGAACTAACTCCATCTTTCCAGATGCCTTCATCTTGCGAATTTGGGTTTTAAGGGCCTCGACTGCTGCGTTGTTTGTTTTATTCTTGGCTTGTTCCACAAGAGACCGAATCTCTCTCAAAGAAGGATCTCTCAAGGCTAGAGACCGAGACTGCAGCATGATCTCTTCGATGTAAATCGTTGACCACCTATATCGACCCCGCTGACCCATACTGTGTGATGTAATGAGATTTCGAATGTACACATTTCTCAAGGCGTTATGAATGGTCTTCGCTGTTTCATGAAACAAAACGTCTGACCCCGAGGAACTTCCAACCTCATCTCGGATGATCGTAGAGACTTGGTCAGCCTCGAGGATACCGTAGCCTGTCAGCAACCGAAACAGGGATTCACCAAATGGCTCTAGCGGGGAAGCTCTATCTCGACAAAGAGGCTCGACGATATGATAAGCAAATGCAGAAACGACTTCTTCGGAGTTTTGATGGTCCAGTAGCGTTTCCACATTCGTTGAAAGAAAGCTTTCCCGTCCACGAGACGCCCCCCGATCCTGCCTCATTATTGACAGGTAAGTTTGACTCAACAGCTTTAGGATATGTGGTAGGGAAGTAATGTGCAACGGTCTCCATAACAACTTGCGCAATTCATTCAAGTCGACTTCATGGCTTGATTGCTGGAGGGCTAGCGGTCGGCCGTTTCGACTAAGCAGCGGGAGATTCAAAGTACTGTTTTCATCTCCCGACTTATGAGTCATTTCCCCTTCGGAGATGATACCGGTCAGGTGTTCCTCGTACAGTGTCCAGAAGTCTTGGTCAGAAGCAACTAATGGAAATATATGATGGACCAGATATTCATTCCACTTCACCGCTGTAGGCTCGTCAACGCCCCAAATGTCGGAGGAGAATTTAGCAAGCATTTCTCTCAACACTTCTAATTGTAGGGAGGTCCCCGAAACCACCAAGGCCGGGTTGATATCTGGGAAGTCGCGAGCCACTCGCCACGCGTTGTCTAAGCCCACGAAGTGGCTCTCGCCACACATTGGGTCTGTGCCATCGCGCATGTGAACACAAGAGCGAGGGCCCAGCATCGATACTGAATCATAAGTTAATACGTAGAACAGTGTCAGAGTCTCGTAAAGGTCGTAAAACATTGCTGATGCTTGGGGTGTGTCGATAGTAAGCTGCGCTTCATCGAAGCAATGGTACAGCGGGGCCTTGGACCCGTCAGGGGATAAGTCCTCGAGAAGGGCATAGCACTTTGGTACCAAGTAGCCTGGTATCTCTGCATGTATCGAAGTCGCTGTTTCAAATTGCAGATACTCTGGCGATGATAACCGAAAAAGTCTATAAAGCGCATCAAATGGATCAAATGTGTCGCATGATATCTGCAGCCAGAGCCATTTTGTTGGAGTTGCCGCGGGATGGTGTAAAAACTCATAGAGAAGGGCAACCCGCGCAACAATGATGGCTCGAAAAGCTTTGGTCTTGTCAGAAACCCATCCTGGGTCTATCTGAGGATAATCCTCAAACATTGTGTAGGTATCTCTGGAAACTGAATATCTCTGGGGGTCAATGATATCGATGCTCTCTTGATCGTGTTGGTCAGCAGGAGGGGCCTGCATGGGCTTCAGATTAGGTGCCAACATGTAAAATCCCCAGTGCTTCTGTAAAAGCTCGAATATCTGGCGCGTTTTGCCAGTGCCGGCGGCCGAAAAGAGTACATGGAGTGCACGAGCCGTTTCCTGTTCCTCGTCGGAGTCATAGATCTTGTCGTTTTGCAAACTGTGTATAAAAGCAGAGTTCGTTCTTTTAGATTCGGGAAGATCCGGCATTGCCGAGAGTGCATTGTCCAAGTAGACCCATGCTAGATCATTCCATTGATCCTCCATGTAGATCATGAGTCCGTATTCAAGCGGGTATAAACCATTGCATCGTGGGGGTCTCAGGGACCAAAATTTCCCTGCAGTCTTGTGAGTAGTGCTTCGCTAGATAACAAGATTCCAGTAATATTCTGGGTGTAACGAACCAAAACCGCCTCTGTGCAACATGGTATGGTAATTATGCAAAGTGAGCCAGATGTTGTGGAAACATATGTCTCTATCCTCTACTGGCCAAGTAGTGAGACTGGAGGCGAGATCTCTTAAACTCGGATAGGGAGGATAGCTGTCTTTCATATCAATTGTATGGTGACTGTATGTTCTCCAGAACGAGCCCTTTGGGTTGACCAATGCATCGCAGAGGACCATAAAATCAGCCGGTATCATACCCAATGCTTCCCATAATAGAGCCCCTATATCAAACCCCAGAGTGGATCCGGGGGTACTCGAAGCATATATGCGGGCTTGATAGAATTCCTTGTCGCTTAGAAGATATGGCAGAAGATAGTGAACAGATCGAGTTGCGTTGAGAGGTATTGGGTAGGGAGTCAGGCGCTTTATGCGAGGTTCATAGCGCTCAACAAAAAAGTTGCGACACTTGTCTTTGTAAGATGGTTCGGTACTGTTCATGGCGAAAAGGCTTAAAGGGATACCGAGTTTATGTGCCAAGAAGGTATATAGAGGTAAAGACGTTGCTTGGCTGAGGGCATTAATAACCGCGGTTGCAATTGTTCGCGGGGTCGTCTGAGCGGAACGGATTAATGTCATGTTAACTGACAACCAACAGCATATGCACACAGGGGCCAGGGGTGTTAATTTCCACCTATTATCGAAGCAAATGGATTCACATGATCAATTGTCAGTCAGAATGGCTGAACTTTCACTTGAGACACGCTAATGATGGGTTGAGCTCGTTGCTGACTTGTGAGTTTGGAAGTTTTGTGGAATATTGGAATCAAGAGGCCGAAAATAAACCATATGCTGAGAAATGCTTAGGGCGACACCTACAACAGTGCTATGAATCCTTTACGTCAGTTGATAAACCTCCTCAGATCGTTGGTAGAGCCCACCCCAACTCTGCGATATACGCACCCTCTAAATTTCTGACCTAAAGCTCTTTTGATTATCAAGGAGTAGCAGGCTGGCGTGAGTGCCTTCTATACCTTCGATATAGCCTAGTCGCGTAATTTAATAGCGCCACCGTTGTTGGCAATACCAACTGCCTATCACATCACAGGCATCTGAGACCCCTGCAACTTGTAAGCACGTCACATCAAAAGACTGGCCTTCGGGGTTAAGAATAATCGGGAATCAGGTTCTATGTTATAATTCTTACTATAA